>MU766890.1:83705-94699 GCA_026770625.1 Nicotiana glauca
CTTTGGTTCCATACATCAAATTGTGCGTGGTTGTCGATTTTGATCATAGTGACCTGAAGTATTTAATGTGTAGCAGTGTTTGGATAGGATCGCGCATTGTGGCTAGGCTACATGGAGGTATGACTTTTCGGGGTAGATTCAGGTGTTCTATTTCTATGATGTGAGACGGGGTCTCATCCTTGTGTTGTAATGGTACTGGTGAGTTTGAGGTACAGCTCCTTCAGTTGAGTCATTTGCATGATTCGAGTATGTTTAAACCGTTTCTATTTGGTGCGCGTATTATGCAAGTTATGGATTAGGCCTGCATTGGGATATCATATCACCAGAGTGGTATGTTGGATTCAAGGTGATCGTTGGGATCACTAATGAATACGAACGGATTTGATTTCAGGATAATATCGAGGTTCAGCGCGAAATCTGATGTGGTATTAGTCAAAAGGGAAGCATCTTCATAAATGGTTGATCTGAGAAATGGTTGTGGTTTATCGCGTGTTTCATTTATCGTTGGCAGTATATGAAAGTGTTAGAATAAGACCTTAGTTGATAAGAGGTTTTTTGACCGGTATTCGGGTGTTGTGGGCAACTGCTGTGAATATAAGTTATCGTTTCGAGTGTTTAGGTTATGTAGTATATCATATGATTTCACCTGAGGTTGCAGGTATGGGTTATTACAGCTGGTTCAGGCTTATTTGGAGTATAGATGTGAGGTTCTGATCCTGTGTATGATTTCGGAAAGTGCAGTGTGGTTTTATGGTTTATGGACTAAATGGATTGTGAAATTTCAGCTATGTCATGTTATCGGAACTATGCGAGGTAGGGTGACGTGGGATCACCCCGGTTACATGCGTGGTAAGTTCATTCAGCAATTGGTTGGCTTCTAGAACAACTCTGGGTACGCTCGAGGATGAGCGTTTGTTTAAGTTGGGGAGGATGTGACGACCCGACCCGTCGTCTCATTTATTTCTGTCCCGTTTTCCCCGTTTTACGCTTCTTCATGCTTCAATATATGTACTTGGTGAATTTGAGTTGATTCGGATCGAGTTTGGTAGGAAATGGGACAGTTAGTCTCTTTAAGGAAAGGTTAGTTTTAATAAAAAGTCAACCGGATGTTGACTTGTGAGTTAGAGGGCTCGGAATTGATTTTCGATGATTCGGTTAGTTTCGGGGGATGATTTAAGGCTTAGGAGCGCAATCGGACATATTTTTGGAGGTCCGGTGAAGAAGTTAGCCTATTTTGGCGAAGTTAGTATTTTGGCAATTTCTGGTTGATAGGTAAAATTTTGATCCGGGAGTCAGAATGGAGTTCCGAGAGTTTCAAAAGCTTCGTTAGGTGATTTTGGACTTGTGTGCAAAATTTGAAGTCAATCGGACGTGATTTGATAGGTTTCGGCATCGGAAATAGAAGTTGGAAGTTCTAAAGTTGATAAAGCTTGGACTGGAGGTTGATTCATGATTTTAGCGTTGTTTGATGTGATTTGAGGCCTCGAGCAAGTTCGTAATGTATTTTGGGACTGGTTGGTGTGATTGGTCGGGGTCCGGGGGCCTCGAGTGTGTTTCGGGTTGTGACGCGCTCTTATTTGATGTTTCAACGTCGTTTCTTTGGACATAAAAGGTACCATATTAAGCAAATGAGCTCCAAATTAAGTTTTTATTGAACCATTAGATCCGTATCGAAATTACGGATCCATAGGAAAAAGAATCATTGAATTTGGACGTCGTATGAGAAAGTTATGCTCATTTTTGTGCCAGAAAAACTGCTGCTTCTAGTATGCTCGCAATTACGAAAACAATGCTGGGAATTGCGAACACTATAGCTTCGCAAATGTGAAGAAAATGATGGAAATTGCGAAAACACTGTAGCTGGGCTAGGAATTGCGAAAACACTGTAGCTTCTCAAATGCGAAGAAAATGCTGGGAATTCCGAAAATACTGTAGCTGGGGCAGAATGTTATAAAAAAAAAACATTTCAGTCGCGAAAACACCCCATTTCTCCACCATTTTTTAGTCATTTTGAGAGCTTTTGGACGGGGATTGAAGGGAGTTTCAACTAAGATCGATTGGAGGTAAGTTTTATGAGTTAAATACATGATTTTATTGAAGAATCGTCTTAGAAATCCATGAAAACATAGCCAAATTATAAGAAAATTAGTGCTTGAGATTGAAATTCTAAATTTGGGATTTGAGGGGTGAAATGGACTCCGATTCTTGTGAATTTAGTATGTATAGACTCGTGGCGAGATAAGGATCATTTTGATGTAAAAATTTCTGGATTTCGAGACGTGGGCCCAGGGCTCGGGTTTTGCAAATTTCGTAATTTTTGATATTTTTCGAATCTTTTCGATTGGGTTATATTCTCTTAGCCTATTGTGATGTATTCGTTATGGTTTTGGCCAGATTCGACGTGCGAGGAGGTCGATACGAAAGGAAAGGGCATAGCGGAGTAATATTTGGCCGGCTAGAGGAGAGTAATAGATGTAAATGCTGTTCTGAGGGTTTGAAACCCCGGACTTTCACATCGTAACGCTATATTGAGGCGTGACACGCACTCCATGACGAGTGCGGGGTCGGTTACTATTGGGGATCGTGACTTGGTCCATCCCGCGTGATATTTATACTATACTGGTGATTGATACACATACTTTATTGATATTTACTGGGCTGGATGCCATGTTTGGGGCCTTGTGCCGACTTGTAGAATTCTTCGGGGATTGATATTATTGCTTTAGCATGATTTGCATATCATTTGGTTTCAGTCCAAGGTTTTAAATACTGTTTTGCAAACTCAGCCATATTTCTAAGTTTTGAAAACTCAAATGATATTTTAAATGTTATTTCGGGCTGAGAACTACTGTTTTATAAATACCCATGGGGCTTATGATATTTTCTGGACTGATTATGGGTGGCTCGGGCTACGCGCCGCAGCAGTGACTTAAAATAGTGGTAACAATGGCACTGTGTGATGTGACTTGAAACATTATGGGTGGCTCGGGCTACGCGCCGCAGCAGGAACTTGAAACAATGGTAACAATGGAACTATATGATGTAAATGGGTCAGGTAACAATAACTGACCAGGATTTGATTGATGCCACGAGATGTCTTGATATTGTGCTTGGGCTGTAGGAGCCCCTCCGGAGTCTGTACACACCCCCAGTGAGCGCCGTCGACGTTAAATGATTATGGGTGGCTCGTGCTGCGCGCCGCAGTGGGTACTGGAATGTATCATCATATGCATTGCATTGCATTCATGCATTTGTATTTTTAATTGTTGTTCAGCTGTTCAATTCCATACATTGCTGTATATTTGGATTATAGCTTACTTTGTGTATTTACTGTGTTTTCTTATCTTCGGACTATATTTATTTTTATTACTCACTGGTTCGGAGTACTCACTTTACTCCCTGCACCTTGTGTGCAGATTCAGGACATATCCAGACTGAGTGAGCTCTGTCCAGCTTTCCAAAGGCATTCTCCGGGAGTATTTGAGGTAGCTGCATGGCGTTCGTAGCCGAGGATTCTCCCTTCTATATCTATCCTTACATTATATATTTTCAGCTTTTAGACAGACTTGTATTAGGATTAAAACTCTGTATTTAGAGGCTCATGGTCGTGACACCGGGTCCATAGTGGGCTGTATTCGGTATTTTGTTAAACTTCCGTATTTCTTCAGTATATTCTGGTAGTTAATTTAAATGGCTTATTGATTCTCTATCCTGTTAAGTGGGTTAAGTGATGATAAATGGTCGGGCTTGCCTAGTAGTGTGCTGGGCGCCATCACGACCGGGTTGGGGTCGTGACAAGTTGGTGTCAGAGCCTAGGTTACTTGGTCTAGCGAGTCATGAGTCGGTTTAGTAGAGTCTCACAGATCGGTACGGAGACGTCTGTACAAAATTATATATACACTTGTAAATTTTTTAATATGTATTCAGGATGTATATATGTCAGATTCTATTTGTCTGATGTATGAGTTTTATTTTTTGTAAACAAGTATAATAATAAAATGTAAAATGATTAATTCTTTCCAGCTATGCATTATTATGTATTTCAGAAGATTGTGAATGGAGGTTTAAGGCTTCAAGCATTAACAAATCAGAACTATTCAAGGTGAGAGAATTCAATGATAACCATACATGTCCGCTGAAGGATAAGGTGTACGAGTAGGGGCAGGCTAGTAGCAGCCTTATAGGTGGTATTATAAGGCCAAAGCTTACAAACCATAAGAGGATATACACTCCGAGGGACATTATTGATGATGTGAAATTAGATTTAGGTGTAGATGTTAGCTACATGTTGGCATGGAGGGCTAAAGAAAAGGCAATGAATTTTCTTAGAGGTGAACCGACGGATTCATACAAAAAATTACCAGGATACTTATATACAATGGATATGACATATACATGTTCCCACATCAGAATGGTAAAATCGCCAAAGAATGAATTCATGTACGTGTATATATCATTGTATGCCTTTATAAGGGGGATTGATCATTGTAGACCAATTGTTGTTGTGGATGGAAGTCACCTAAAATCTTACTACACCGGGACATTCTTTTCGGCAAGCACGTTGGATGGTGCATGTGAGTATCTGAATAATAATACAATCTGTTAATATTTTAACTATTGAAATACATGTATTTAAAAATAATTATATATTCAATTGTATTTATAGGTCATATATTGCAACTAGCATATGGTGTTATTGATTCAGAGAACGATGCTACTTGGACGTGGTTCTTTGAGAAATTCAAGATAGCATACGGTGTAAGGGAAAACATGTGCATCATTTCAGATAGAAATGAGAGTATCATTAAATCTGTATCGAGAGTGTATCCGGATGTACCGCATTTTGCTTGTATATGGCATCTATGGAACAATGTATATAAGAAATTCAAAAGGAGTCATGCCAAGTTGAGCGAGATATACTTCTCGATGGCAAAAGCATACACAAAAGTTGAATTTGACAGTCTGATGGAGAAGGTAGATATTAGGGTGAAAGAATACTTAGAGCTAGATGGTTACGAAAAGTGGACTAGGTTGTATGCACCTGTTAACATGGGATGGACAATGACGTCAAATATTGCTGAGTCAATCAATGCCGCACGAGTTTCGACAAGGGAATTGCTAATATACGACTTCCTCGAAGAAGTTAGGAAGATGTTTGGACGTTGGAATTGTAGTAACCGCAAAGAAGCTACACAGACATACAAGACGCTTGGAAAAAAATACCAGGAGATGCTGGATTTCAATGAGACAATGTGTACACGTATGAATGTAAGTTAAATTTTACTGTCATTGCTGTATATATTTTTAGTTAATTTCTGAATTACTGGCATGAATACAACTGAATACAATCATTTTTAAGTAGAACTACCATTAATATATATGAATACAACTACATTCAAGCACATAAAATGCATATTTTTCCATAGATCTGATATGAATACAACTGAATATAACTAAGTTACATGATGAAAAAACTATTGGAATACATCAGAATACAACTAGCTATATGACATGTAATGTTTATATGTATTGTGAATACGTATGATTCTAATGCTTTTGTTAGCATACTGTTGCCTAAAGTAAAGCAGACTTTTGATAAGTTCTGCACTTCTCGCGGTTGATACTTTGCTAGTCTAAATATATGATGTATTCATATATATGCAAATGTTTCTGTTGTATGTAACTTATTAATTCAGAATAATACATTTGGTAATTCAGGTAAATGTGTTCAAAACTTATATTTCTATTTTTAGATGTAGGTGGTACCATCAACTGAATACTTACATACGGTTAACGATGGTAGGAGAAATTACACAATCTGCCTGTTAGAGAGAAAATGTGTTTGTGGGAGGTTCCAAAGTGATGAATTGCCATGCCCACATGCTTGGGATGTATTGAAGAGCAAGTTTCTAATGCTAGAAGAATATTGCTCTAACTATTACAAACCAAGTCCAAATTGATGAATTTCCATGTCACCCTAAATTACACAATGACAAGTTAAAAGAAGTCCAAGTTGAGAAATCTTCAAAAAAAACAAAAAATCCAATTGCTTCAAAGAGGAAAAAACCTATGACTGATACACGACACCAAAAGGTAATTGCTATTTGTATCAATATACATTCAAAGAAACTTATATGTATTCATAATTAATCAATTTTATTACATGTATGATGTTGTATTCATATGTATCTGGTTGTATTTTTGTACTATTTGGTATACTGTATTCTATTTTTTTTAAGTATGTATATGTATTTTTATGTATTTTAGTAGTTTCCAACTGTTCAATTTTAATGTAAGTTTTACTTGTATTCATATGTATTCAGCTTTAGTTATTTTTGTTTGCAACTGTTCAATTTTCCAATAAGTTTTCAAATGTATTCATATGCATTCATATGTATTCAGGTGTATTCATCTTACTTATTTTTTATGTCATGTGTGTGGTATCTAGTTTTTTAATATGTATTTAGCATTGTCACTGTATTTAGTCTTCTGTAAGTGTTTGTAGTTGTATTGATATGTATTCAAAACTAATTTAATATGAAATATGCAATGTATTCAACTGTATTAATATGTATTTATTATTGTTAATTGCAGGGAATTAATTTGTTTGTGAAACACCAGCCAAAATTTGCACCCCATATTAGTATTTATACTAACACTGATATAGTCTCCCAGCTAAAAGAGAACCTTACTCATGTTCAGTACCAAAAATTTGGCAATACATGCTTTGGCTCATTTCTTCAAATGAAGCGCTGTGAAGTTCAACATCAACTCTTCAGATGCTTCATGGCTCTCCAGTTAGAAGGCCCTCCTAACAATGTATTTGCAGTATACTCAATGGTATTGAATTATATTTTACATTAAAGGAGTTTGCGCTTGTGATTGGCCTCAAATGTGTGGGTAATGATGAAGATTTTGAGTTTAGTGAAACGCTTCCTAACCAGATTATTGAGACTTACTTTGGGGGTGCTAATCTTGTCAAGAAGAAACATTTGATGAAATGCTTCGATGACAAGAAATGGGGTCCCGACAATGATGTTGATGCCTTGAAGATATCTTTGTTGTATTTAATACACACCCTTATTTTTTCATCCGAGAAGAATAGTACAACTATACCAAGACTACATTTTGACTTAGTAGAGAGTGGGCGCTATTTTGAATATAATTGGGGTTTAAAAGGATTTGAGATGTTGACAAAATCGATTAGCAAGAAGATGGATGATGTGAAGAAGTATTACAGGATAGCTGGGATGCCCCTAGCTATGCAAGTGTGGTTTTATGAGTGTTGTTCTTCTGTTGATTCCAAAATTGCACTCCGAGTTGATGACGTGGTCCCCAGAATACTCAATTGGAGAACCACCGGAAATCAACCAACCTTTGCTTATCTGATGAACGGCATGTTCAATAATACCGAAAACATGGTAATATACAAATTGTGTCACTACTAGTTTAGATTTTACTAATAATTAATAGGCATATGTTTGCATATAGAAGTATGCAATTGCACTCACATACATTTTTTATGCTTCAATACCTGCTGTAGTTTCTGCATTCAGTTGCAAAATACATTTCTATACAAATACATACAGATAGAAATACTTGTATAATTAGCTGCATACAGATATTGATGCATACAGTTGTATACATTTGGATACTAATGCTTACATAAATAAATAATTGCATATAGATTCAAGATACATGTATGCAAATGCATAGGGACTAATAATCAGCTGCATAAACTTCTATACAAATCCATACAGATTCTACATACAGTTGAATACATCTACTGCATACAATACTATTCATATGCATACAGCAATATACAGTTGTTGTAGCCTTCATTAATAATTCTTCATACATGTGCATATTATTTCCAAATCATCAACTCTACCTTATCTTCAATAGAAATATCATTTTGTATTCCAGATCTGCATCTGGAACTTTTTAGTTAGACTTTATTATATTTCTTTTTTCAGATTGTTTTCAAGGACATCAGTCCAAGCGATATAGAGCTTGCCGTTATTCAGATTCCTCTTGTAGTCGCTGATGTTGAGAACAGACCTACTCTTGCTCATTCAGACAAATCAGGAGAGGATTCGAATGACTTTTCTCCGACACCCGATCTTCCATGTAAGAAGAAACATGTTGCAATTGTTAGTCCATCTTCATCACCGCCCCATAAAAAGCGCAAGGAACATGAAAGGCATCATAATGAAACAGAATATCAGCCTAACATTCCTCTTGTTTGTGTTTTCGAAATTGGACATAAAGTTTTGCATGACAATCAGCTACTAGAAGGCCACAATGACGAAGTATCTTCTTTGAGGAAAGACTTAAATTCATTCAAAGAATACGTGAGTATTTAACAACAGATTAAACATTACAGTTTAATGCTTAGCATTCATATATTTTTGGCGCAATCTTCTAACTGTTTTGGTATTGTTAAGGTTGTGGGAGAGTTCAAATCTCTCAGAACGTTGATCAATGATAACTTCAAAAAGCTTTCAGACCATCTTCAACAAAATCAGCAAACTGAACCCATAGGGAGATGTGATGATGGCATTGACACAGATAATGGAGATAATGTTGAGGTTTAACATTCTTAATATATTGAGCATCTATATTTAGCTGTATTCATATCTGTGTTAACCTTAATATGTATATGCAATTAACTGTTGTGTTTAAATGTTTCTCAGCTGTATGTAGATGTATGCTGATTTGTAAATCTTAACATATTGAGCATATGTATTTACCTATATTCATATCTGTGTTAACCTTAATATGTAAATGCAATTAACTGTTGTATTTAAATGTATTTCAGCTGTATTTAGATGTATTCTGATTTGTTAATCTTGGATTTGTGTAATGGATTCAAGCTACTTATATGTATTTAACTGTATTCTAATATTAAGTTACTACACTAACAATGATACATACAACTACCAGAAAACTACATCAGAGGTACCGTCCAACATACCATCTACAGTTCAAGAGGGTGTATCTACAGAATTTTATGTATCTCAATTTGAACTGGACGACAAGTTTCTTCCTAGTCAAATTCCAGAAACTAGAATTCTAATTCACGCCAATACAAAAAAAGCTGAAGCCACACCAATGCAATTTCATAGGAATCGGCGACCAAGTAGATGGAACTCTTTGCCTTATGAGTCTAACTTCGACTTAGAAGGTAAGTGATTTTACAAACTTAAGATTCAGCGATCATCGTGGTTTTGTCATTTAAAAGTCCCTAATCACGAATTCAATGTACAACAGGTACCTCTGTAAAGTTGACCCCCATTTTTGAGAAAAGATACCCCTTTAAGGATGATTCAATAACGGGGCCACATCCTATGTTAATCATTCAAGAATATGACAAATGGATTTGTGATGGTCTTCTAGCTAGACATGATCAGAAGTGAGTTTTCCCCCGGTCATTGTATTAAGTTTTCATATTTTTAAAAATGTATATAATGATTTTTATACCATACTTGTAGAAGTAATTTGGAAGACCATTACAAGAAGAACAAGTCAATACTTCACATACCATTGGATTTTGGAGTTGATCAAGTTAATTCCAAAAATTGGTTTTACCTTCTATCAATTGACGGGAAGCTATGGGATGACAACATAAGTTTTTCCCCAAACTGACTAATTTTCTTTGAATAACAACATGATGTTTCATTCAAATGTATTTTGTTGTTTTACTCAGCTATATTCAGTTATATTATGGTATATTCAACTGAATTCATCTATGGTCAGTTGCATTGAACTATATTAACCACCTAGCGTCAGTTGCATTCAATTGCTATATTCAGTATTATTCAACATATGTATTCATCTGTATTCAGGTATTTTCAATTAAATTCAACTATTTTAATCCCCTGAATTCTTTTGTAATCAAGGGCATTTACATACAGCCTTATTAAACACCTGTAATCATGTGTATTCAGCTAATTTCTGTATGCATTTGTATTCAGCTTTATTAAACATATGTATTCATCTATAGTATATATATTTCAGTTGTAATCAAGGGCATTTACATACAGCCTTATTAAACACCTGTATTCATGTGTATTCAGCTAATTTCTATATGCATTTATATTCAGCTTTATTAAACATTTGTATTCATCTATAGTATATATATTTCAGTTGTAATCAAGTGCATTTGCATACAACCTTATTAAATACTTGTATTCATGTGTATTCAGCTAATTTCTGTATGCATTTGTATTCAAATTTATTAAACATTTGTATTCATCTATACTATATATATTTTTGTTGAATTCAAATGCTTTAATCAGGTGTAGTCAGCTGATTTCTGTTGCTTTTATCTTCAGCTTTATTCAACTTCTAAATTCAGAAGTATTTCTAAACATCTGTATTCATCTATAGTAGATATGTATTTCTCTGTATTCAGCTATATTATTTCTTAGTTCAAGCAATTAAACTCACACAATCTACTAACCTCTTTTGTGTATAGCATATGGATGTCATATTCTACTATTTGAGAAAGAAGAGAAAGTACAATCAGCAAAGGGACTTCAAGTATACAACTGTTGATTGTATATCCAAGACAAGAATTACTGAAATATACGACAAGTATAAAGATACAGATAGTGATGCTAATGTAGCCAAACAAGATGACGTGGTATGTGAGTATATGAGGGGCTACAGATTGCATGCTAATGTACCTTGGCATACTGTGGATATGTCACGACCCTAATCCCGGTCGTGATGGTGCCCAACACAACTGTTAGGCAAGCCCGACCATTTACACTCTCAACCCAAGCATGGAGCTCAAAACCAATTATTTGGATACCATTAACAGCATTAAAGCTAAAAAATTAAGCTGAATATCACGATAACACAGAATATACTCCCAAAGACCTGGGGGTCATGAGTCTAGAGCCCCTAACAATACAGTGTGACAAGACTCCAAATAATACAATGTCTCAAAACTGCGGAAAGATAATAAAAGGGATAGGGGAGGAGTC
>MU766892.1:0-26138 GCA_026770625.1 Nicotiana glauca
TAATTGAATAGATTTGAGCCATTTGGAGTCGAATACTCGTGGCAAGAACGTGATTTTGGATTGAATTTTGAGCCGTTTCGAGGTAAGTGGCTTGTCTAACAATGTGTAGGGGACTTTGTCCCTTAAGATATGAAATTGGTAATTGAATTCCTTGTACGTGAGGTGACGAGCGCGTACTTGAGCTAATTGTTGAAAATCAAAATTTTACTTCAAAAAAATACTTGAGTTGAGTTTCTTTCGTATTTGCTTTATCCTGCTTGTTATTATAGCTTGTGTTAGTATAGAGAAGCATGTTTAGTGGACTTACTTGCCTATTTGCTTGAACTGCCTTGTTTGCACTCTTTGAAGCATATTAAGCTAGAATCTACTATTATTTGCCATGAGTTTGGTAATTATTTGATATTTTGAGCTTTTGTTGTATTGATATACTTCCCTTCTGAATATTCTCTGATTGCGGTTGCGCGCCAAGAATTAATTGTTGAATTGTATTGTTGTGCTTCAATTTCTGAATATTTCTCTGAACTTGGTTGCGTATTTACATTGGGACTACGGATGTGGGATTCCGGGAGCTCCCCCCTTGTTTGTTTACTTTGGGACTGCGGGTTCGATTCCCGGGAGATCCTCCTGCACATTTATATTTGGAACTACGGGCTCGGTATCCTGGGAGATCCCCCTGCACAATTATATGGAACTACGGTAATGCAGCCGGTAGATTCCCCCAGTACTGGGTATTTATATTTGGGACTACGGGTTAGATTCCTGGGAGCTCCTCGCATAGATTGATAAAATGGACTACAGGATGGTATCCTGGTAGATCCTCATTATTTGTAATGGTATTAAGCTGGTTACTCTGTGTTATCTTATTTTCCGTGTATTAAATTGATGTTTGTGTAAGTCGATTTAATTCATAACTGTATATCATCATTTTTGTTTATTTCATACTGTTTATTATTATATTCTATCTCAGTAGGGCCCTGACCTTCCTCGCCACTACCCAACCGAGGTTAGGCTTGACACTTACTGAGTACCGCTGTAGTGTACTCATGCCTCTTCTGCGCATGTTTTTTTTTTCATGTGCAGACCCAGGTACTTACGGCCAGGCGCACTATTAGTGATCAAGGAGACATCTACCAGAGACTTTGAGGTATATCTGCCACGTCCGCACACCAGGAGTCTCCATCTTATTCCAGTTGTAGCAATTGACTTTCTTTTTCTTTCGGTTGTGTAGACATTCCGGAGTTGGAGCAGTGTATTACATTTCTATTAGCCTGTGGTTTCCGTGAGATTCAGGGTTTTGGGATTTCTATTTCAGAATTTGTAGAGTTAAAGTATATGTGCCAAGTGGCAAGTTGTATACTTCCTGAAGTTATTTAACTTTTGACTTAATATTTCCGTATAGGTTGTTACTTCCGCACTGTTAGGCTTACCTAGTTGTTGTGACTAGGTGTCATCATGACGTGTTCACAATTGGTGAATTAGGGTCGTGATAGCTATTCAATATTTGGGCCTGCAGGAACAGGCCCGGTCCAGCTTTGGACCGGATGTGGCTTAACCTGGTTATACTGTTAAATGAGGTTATGGGCTCCGCTGAAGCCAGGCCCAGTAATGTATTTACAGAGTGACAATTACTAAGTCGGGCCTTCAATAGGCCAGGCTTTTGTGATCTATCTTGCCCAGTGTCCCAAATACAATAGCAGGCCATACAATTACGTGAAACATAAAGCTGATTAGTAGGCCTAAATTATGATTTAAAATCTGTTATCCAAATTAACTAAGTAAAACAAATTTAACTCAAACAGGCATCTTTAACTTAGATATGCTATAGCCAAAGCACATGTATCAATTATTTGTCGAAAAACATACTGGAATCTGCAAATGCTAATTACTTCCCTATGCTTGCATATAACCTACACGTTTATTCATTTATATTCTAATGAATTAAAACATTGACGCCTGGATTTTAACAACAAATCAGACTTCAACTGTTACAATTTTTATATAAAGCTACTTATGGATTCGAAACTAAAACAGCTACTGGAATCATGCTAAATTAACATGGATTCAAATGCTGAATGTTTCTAACAAGCAGTCCAATTATACAATCCTTCGGGCATCCAAATATGCTAATGGATCTAACAATTTCGAACTAGTTCAAGGATAACCTAAGCTCTAAAATATGACTACCATGTTAAATGAACAGACTAAAACTAATCATCCTTACATTACCCTACCAGATCTAATAGCTGAATAGATAAAAGAGACAAAAGGATTGATAAGAAAAAAACAGCTCTGACTAATACATGATTCAAATCATTCTTCATTCACAAAAATCCACAAACTCTCGCCACTTAGAAGTCAAGTGAAATACCTAGAAATTGAACAAAATAAGAGAACGTGAAGGTCAGCTAGGCAGTAGCATAATAGCAGTAACTTTAGCACAAAACAGCAGCAACTTTGCACTAATTTTGACCCAGAAATGATATCTCAACAGACCAGCAATTAATTTCAAGTGAACAACACCAGTGACCACCCAGAACCAACTCACTTGAACTTAAATAAACCCAGAAATGACCTCAGGACCTTCTGAAAAACAACAATTACTGAAACAGGACTTTTCAAGCCATTTTTAACCTTATTCAAACTGGAAATTGATCTAATAGCTGGAACACATAAATTATCTTAAGAAAAACTTCAAGAGAATAGTATTTTTTGTAGTTTTGGCTGCCTGAAAGCTTCAGGACTTTGCAGTATTTCTAAGGCTATTTGTTTTTGGATTTTTTTTTTTGAATATTTGAACTCACTAGTCTTCTAGAAACTTGTTTTTTGAATTTTTAGATCTCCAAAACTTGTTCAATAAGGCAATGGGCATGCCTTTTTATAGGCAAACTCTAGGGCAGACTTGCAGGTTTTATTTTGCATTCTAGTCCCTTTTTAATTCTTGTTTTTAGCTTAGAAATCCCTTACTTACTGACTTGCTACCCAAGTCACGCCACTATAATTCTGAAATTCTGCTTGTACCCCTATCTAGAAGGTTCTAGGGTGTTCTTTTACCAATACAATGCCTATATTACCCTTGCCTTTGTTTTGAAATTACAATTTCTAACAAAACTACCCTTTTCTATGCCCAAACTACCCTTACTCCTCCCCTACAATTACTAACACTAATTTAAACTCTAGCAGCTATAACCAATCTTACTAAACTAGTCCTAACAATTATTTTAAGATAAAACAATTACTAATCCAAATCACACATTAAAAGAGAATCAAACTAATTCAAAAAGTTACATAGCTACTAATTTGAAACAAAAAATTGAACTATTATAACGAACATAGAGACTTTAAACAAAGCAGCACAACTTAACACATGATTAACCCTAAGATTCAAATCACAACTAATATTATCCAATGAATGAATTATTGAAAACTATAGAAAATTCAACTATCAATTTAAACTTTTGAACTAGTTAAACTAACACCTAGATATTTAACTAAAACAATGATCAGAACAAAATAAACTAAAAAAAATCAGACAATCTAAATCAAAAATAACAGAGGACTTACCGATTTTGTTCTTCAGCGGGTTGAATTTGGAATTTCAATTCGACACTTGGTAGGCTTTTTTTTTCAAAGAAAATCTCAAAAGTATTTTCAGAAACCCTAGATCTAAAATTCGAACATGTTGAGGGTTATTTGAAGTAAAAGGGGTGTGGATTCGTGATGTAGGGGTAGAGGGGAGTATATGGTGTGATTTTGGAGAATTTTGGAGGCTTTTACGTTTTGGCCGGAAACTTCGATCTAATATTCGAGGAATTGGGCTGGGATTCGAAAGAAATAAGTTATGGATTCAGATAGAGGAGGACGAGGAGAATCAGGGGTGTATTTTTTGAGTGATTTGGAGCTTCGCCGCCGCCGGCGGCGATTTCTGGCCGGCGGAGGCATTACAGGGATGGGGGAGTTGGTACGATGAAGGGGAGTTATGTCTAGGGTTTTTCACAATTTCAGACAATTTCATTAAAATCTAAGGTGAAATCAGGGCCATTGGATCATGAGGGATAGAAGGCCAGGATTATTTTACCACTTAGGGAACCTGAAACGACATAGTAACACCCCTATACTACGTCGTTTCAAGAGTTTGAGGGCTGGGGTACTTGGACCGGGCATGGGCGTGATTTGGGTTTGGACCAAGCGATTGAGGGGCTTGACTTGGGCTGGGGTCACAATTGGCCCAAACAGACTGGCCCTACTCCCTTTCTTTTATTTAAATTCAATTCATTTCATTTTTTTTAGATTTTTGAATAAGAGAAAAATTAAAAATAACAAAGACCTGAATTAAACTAAAATTAAACTAATTAATTTTCCTAAAACTAACTAAATCCTAATTTAAAAAGAAAACTAAATAAAAATGTAAAGTGACTATTTTTGTTATTTTCTCTTGTTTTTTGGTAATATTAATAACTAGTAAAACTAAGAATATAAAATTGAATTCTAACTGCAAATGCACTCTTTTTTTTGTATTTTTTATGAATTATGGCATCAAAAATTCACACAAAAAATGCAAACAAGGCACAAAATCATGCAATTAATTCAAATGGTAAAGAAAAATCCTAATTTTAAGGAATTTATAGGAGTGATTTAAGCGTGGCAAAATCACGTGCTCACAGCTGCCCCTCTTTGCTCGAAGACACAAAGGATTTTCGGGCAAAGATAAATGAGCACCATGAAAGATTTTTGCCTGCTCAGCACTCCATGAGAAGCATTTTTAAAACCGTCTGACCGAACCCTGCTTCAAAGGATGCCTACATATCCTTGGCTATAAAGGAATCAGGTCAGTGTAGTTCTGGAAGGTTTGGTAGCTGGGACTACCAAGAGCTGTGAATTTTACTGCTGTCGCTGCTACTACTGCTTGCTGACCTCCTTATTACACCAAAAGGAAAATCAAAGTTAAGCTGGCTATGCCTATCAACTATGAGTTACAAGATTCCTATCTATAATTCTTTTGAAGCTTGATCTTGAGTCTTAGCTGATTTTGCTGTGGACTTCGATCTGAATCTTTATGCTCGCAAGTTGTAGGTGTTTACTTCTTCATGCAGCATTGGGTCAGAATAGGATCGGCGGAGCTTGTGACTTCAATCAGATTTTGAGCAATCCGCACCCTTGCTTGCTTCACATTTACGTTCATTTCTTTTGTTCTTTTCTTCTTTTCTTGATTCTGGATTGAGATTTAGTGAATTGGTCATCTAATACCTTGTGTCTTGAGGTCAACCTGCTTACAATACCAAAACAAATAAACGAATGAAATTTTCTGCCCCAGTTTTCACTAGGAAAACTTCGTGAGTTAGTTGTGACACATATCTAAGCAATATCAGGACTGTGTATCTCTGTGAATGAATCCAGGTTACGCTAGAAGATGACCGGGTTATGCCGAAAAAAGAAAAGGGTCTCAGGTTATGCCGGGACTTGGGAAGAAACAACTCCTTGGGTTATGCCAGGGAGATCCTCGGGTTATGCTGGGATTTGGAAAGAAAAATGCTCCTTGGGTTATGCCAGGGAGATCCACGGGTTATGCCGGGATTTAGAAAGAAAAGGCTCCTTGGGTTATGCCAGGGAGGTCCACGAGTTATGCCGAGATTTGGAAAGAAAATGCTCCTTGGGTTATGTCAGGGAGATCCTTAGTTTTTAGCTGGGATTTGGAAATAAAATGCTCCTTGGGTTATGCCAAGGAGGTCCTCGGGTTATTTCGGGATTTAGAAAGAAAAGGCTCCTTGGGTTATGCTAGGGAGATCCTCGGGTTATGCCGGAATTTGGAAAAAAAATGCTCCTTGGGTTATGACAGGGAGATCCTCGGTTTTTGGTCGGGATTTGGAAAGAAAACGATCCTTGGGTTATGCCAAGGAGGTCCTCGGGTTATGCCTGGATTTAGAAAGAAAAGGCTCCTTGGGTTATGCTAGGGAGGTCCACGGGTTATGCCGGGATTTGGAAAGAAAACGCTCCTTGGGTTATGTTAGGGAGATCCTCGGGTTATGCCAGGATTTGGAAAGAAAACGCTCCTTCGGTTATGCCAGGGAGATCCTCGGGTTATGCCGGGATTTGGAAAGAAAACGCTCCTTGGGTTATGCCAAAGAGGTCCTCGGGTTATGCCAGGATTTGGAAAGAAAAGGCTCCTTGGGTTATGCCAGGGAGGTCCACGGGTTATGCCGGGATTTGGAAAGAAAACGCTCGTTGGGTTATTCCAGGGAGATCCTCGGGTTATGCCGGGATTTGGAAAGAAAATGCTCCTTGGGTTATGCCAGGGAGATCCTCAGGTTATGCCGGGAATCGGAAAGAAAACGCTCCTTGGGTTATGCCAGGGAGATCCTTGGTTTTTGGCCGGGATTTGAAAGAAAGGTCTGTGCTACTATGATTTGTTTTTCTTTTGGGGTTTTCATTTTCATTTCTTTCTTCTTTTTTTCTCCTTCTTTTCTTTCTTTTTTATTTTTCCCTTTTTAATTAGCAAAACGTATGAAGGAATTTTGAGAAACCTCCCTTTCTGTCGCTTTCCTTCTACAACGCTGTTTCGCATTTATTTCTTTTGGGTCGCACCTGCTTCTTGCACGGTTGCTTTGATTAATACCTGTTTTCAATAAAGAACAATTTGTTAGTTTGAAACGGTTGTTGGTTTTGTGGCCTTGATCATCCTAATCGCTTGATCCCGGCCCCATTTTCGTTGAGAAATTTGCTGCTTGTTGGCCTCTCAGGGTTTCATTATGACTCGCCCGTGTGGGCTCTGTCTTTTTCACTTTATTCTGCCCTTGCCTCTGATTTTCTTTTTTTTCCAATGTCTTTGCTTCGAAAGCGTCAACCACTATGGTAAGTTGGGATTGGCCTGACGCACTCGCCGAGGCTGGGCATTTTCTTTGACTCTGACCAGGCTGAGCCCGATAGAACCAATCCAGCCACCTTTCTTTGTAGTAATTCCGGAATCAGTGTTAAACCGAAAAGGATCCAAAGAAGAAATATGCAAAAGGCAAGCGAATGAGTTTAAAGAGAAGCATCCCTTTCGAGAGAAAAGAAGGACTTATTTGGGGTGTAGATGCTGGCTTCAAATGAACATGACATGCTTCTTGGACTGGACGCTCGACCCACACAAACTTTCCAGCTTCTCATGGACCCATTGATCTATATTTCAAAACCAGGGAACCTTGTCAAGACTCTTTTAGTGATGGGATGTCTTATTTTCGGCCGACAGCGCCCTTTGCGGGTTTTCTCCAAGCGACCTCTCTCATTTCTCTTCTTACCATCGCCCGATAGTTCTCTTTGCGAGTTTTCACTAATCGGACTCTCTCATTTTCATTTTCTCCACTCACCATCGCCTTATGGTGCCCGAAGGTTTTCACCGATAAGACTCTTTCATTTCATTTCTCTCACTTTGAATTGTATCAGATTCCAACCATAATGTTTTCCACTTCCCCACTTTTGTCAATTGATCGGAAGGACTTGGACAAGGTCTTTGGGTAAAAGGATTTTGGGCAGAACTACAACTTTGGAACCGTTTCGGCGAATTCATAGCCAAATCAACCTATCATCTGCCCTAGTTTCAATTTTTGGGGGTAATTGGAATTTTTGTTTTGGTGTGACTGAACCTCAGAGAGAGGCTACCTACGTACCCTTTCAGGATCAAGTCAAACGTAGTTCAGGCAAACATTTTTGTTTTTGTTTTTGTTTTGTTTTTGTTTTGTTTTTTTGTTTTATTTTCTTTTTCTTTTTCTTTTTATTTTTCTTTTTCTTTTTCTTTTTCTTTTTCTTTTTCTTTTTCTTTTTCTTTTTCTTTTCTTTTTCTTTTCCTTTTCTTTTCGTACTTCTGGGTTCCAAAGAGGGTAATCAAAGAAGCGTAACCGGCTCAAAAGGTTTACGAAGGATTGATAGTGTTTGGGGTAGCGGGAAGGAAAGCTTTCGTCATCTCAATTACAAAAAAAGCCATCACCCTGGGCGGTCTAGACATAGTACCTTTTTACTGCATCCGCATTGACTGCTGTTTCACGATCATTTACTTCATTGTCTCCTAGATACACTGCTCCTTTTGGCAAAAGCTTTCGGATTATGTATGGACCTTTCCAATTGGGAGCAAACTTTCCTTTTGCTTCCTGGTAATGCGGGAGAATGCGTCTGAGCACGAGCTGTCCCACTTCGAAGTTCCTGGGATGTACTTTCTTGTTATAGGCGCGGGCCATTCTTTGTTGGTATAACTGCCTGTGGCATACTGCGGCCATCCGTTTTTCATGAATTAGCGATAACTGCTCTAGCCGGGTTTTAACCCACTCACTGTCCTCGATTTCTGCTTCAACGATCATACGAAGCGAAGGAATTTCTACTTCTGCAGGTATGACTGCTTCAGTCCCGTAAACCAATAAGTATGGGGTGGCTCCGATTGATGTACACACTGTGGTGCGATACCCGAGTAATGCAAAAGGCAGCTTTTCATGCCATTGCCTGGAGTTTTGAATCATCTTTCTCAAAATTTCTTGATGTTTTTATTCGCTGCTTCAACAGCACCATTGGCTTTTGGCCGATATGGGGTAGAGTTTCTGTGCGTTATCTTGAATTGTTCGCATACCTCTCCTATCAGACGACTATTCAAGTTTGCAGCATTGTCGGGAATAATAGTTGCAGGAATACCAAAGCGACAAATGAGATTGGAATGCACAAAATCTACCATAGCTCTCTTGGTGACCGACTTGAGAGTGATGGCCTCAACCCATTTTGTGAAGTAATCAATTGCAACCAATATGAATCTATGCCCATTTGAAGCTTTCGGCTCGATTGGCCCGATGACGTCCATACCCCAGGCAACAAACGGCTAAGGTGCTGACATCGGATGAAGCTCTGTTGGAGGTGCATGAATCAAATCACCGTGCACTTGGCATTGATGGCATTTTCGAACAAAACTGAAGCAATCCTTTTCCATGGTTATCCAATAATATCCCGCTCGCAGGATTTTCTTTGCCAGAACGTAACCATTCATATGAGGTCCGCACACCCCGACGTGCACTTCTTGCATAATTCTTCCGGCTTCTTCGGCATCAACGCATCTTAGCAAGTTGAGGTCTGGGGTCTTTTTATACAAAATGTCACCGCTTAAGAAGAAACCACTCGCATGTCATCTAATGGTTCTTTTCTGATCCCAGTGGCTTGCTTGGGGTATTCTTGTGTTTTCAGAAATCTTTTGATATCATGATACCATGGATGAACGCTAGGTTCCACCTCGGCTGTATTACAATAACCGTGCCTTTCTTTTATTTGAATTTTCGGGGGATCAATATGGGCATTGCCTGGGTAAGGCAGCATTGAAGCTAGAGTGGCGAGTGCATCAGCTACTTCATTGTGGCATCGGGGAATGTACCTGAACTCTACTGACTTGAAGCGCATAGTGAGATCCTCCACGTATTGCCGGTATGGGATGAGCTTAATGTCTCGAGTCTCTCACTCCCCTTGTGCTTGCCGGATAATTAAATCGGAGTCCCCCATGATCAATAAGTCTTCCACTTCCTGGTCGATTGCCATATTCATGCCCATGATGTAAGCTTCATATTCAGTTGTGTTATTTGCGCAGAAGAATCAGAGCCTAGTTGTAGCTGGATAATGCTGGCCATTGGGTGATATCAAGATTGCTCCAATGCCTACACCTATTGCATTTACCGCTACGTTAAAGAACATTTTCCAAGCAGGAGTGTCTTCAGACATAGCTTATACTGAATTAACTTCTTCATCTGGGAAGTATGTGCTCAATGGTTGGTACTCCTCATCAACCGGGTTTTCTGCTAAATGATCTGCTAATGCCTGGGCTTTCATTGCCGTGCGAGTGACATAGACTATGTCGAATTCAGTGAGCAGGATTTGCCATTTTGCCTGTCTCCCAGTGGGCATCGGTTTCTGGAATATGTATTTCAAAGGATCCAACCTGGTTATGAGGTAGGTAGTGTGGGCTTGAAGATAGTGTCTCAACTTCTGAGCGACCCACGTCAGAGCACAACATGTTCTTTCCAACAAAGTATACTTGGCCTCGTAGCTAGTGAACTTCTTACTCAGATAGTAGATCGCCTGATCATTCTTGCCGGTTGTATCATGTTGCCCCAGAACGCAACCAAAAGAATTTTCCAACACCGTTAGATACAAGAAGAGAGGTCGCCCTGGCTCGGGTGGGACCAACATCGGAGGATTTGACAGATATTCCTTGATCTTGTCGAAGGCCTCTTGACATTCGGATGTCCACTTGATTGCTGCATCTTTCTTTAATAGTTTGAATATGGGCTCACATGTGGTAGTCAGTTGAGCAATAAACCGACTAATATAGTTTAACCTGCCCAGTAAGCTCATCATGTCTTTCTTAGTTTTGGAGGAGGTAGATCTCGAATAGCTTTTATCTTTGTTGGGTCTAACTCAATACCTCTTTACTGACTATGAAACCCAGTAGCTTGCCCGATGGAACTCCGAAGGCACATTTGGCCGGATTCAGCTTCAAATCATACTTGCACAGCCGTTCAAAGAACTTTCTCAAATCTTGAACGTGGTCACTCTGAGTGCNGTAGGTCGCCCCGGCGTTCTTCAACCCAAATGGCATGACCCGATAGCAGTAAGTGCCCCAGGGTGTAGTGAAAGCTGTCTTCTCGGCATCTTCTTCATCCGTCAACACCTGGTGATATCCCGCGTAACAATCCACGAAGGACTGTATTTTATGTTTGCCGCAGTTATCAACAAGGATGTGGATGTTGGGCAATGGAAATTATCTTTGGGACTCGCCCTATTCAAGTCTCTGTAGTCCACACACATCCGGGTCTTCCCACCTTTCTTTGGCACAGGAACCACATTGGCCAACCATGTAGTATATCGGACTACCCGGATTACCCCTTCTTTCAGCTGTTTTGTGATTTCTTCTTTGATCTTATCACTGATATCGGTTTTAAACTTCCTTTGCTTTTGTTGTACTGGGGGACAATCGGGGTAAATTGGTAGTTTGTGCACCACTAAATCCACACTTAGTCCTGGCATATTGTCATACGACCAAGCAAACACATCTTTAAACTCAAACAAGAGTTGGATTATTGCATCTTGAGTTTTCTCATCTATGTGGATGCTTATTTTGGTTTCCCTTATTTCTTCGGCAGTTCCCAAATTAACTGGTTCAGTGTCATTCAGGTTTGGCTTAGGTTTGTTCTCAAATTGTTCCAATTCTCGGTTTATTTCCCTAAAAGCCTCCTCTTCATCATATTCCGGTTCTTGATTCATTATTTCACAATTAGACAGCGTATTTGAGTCTGGGCATGGAGTCCGCAAGCATGTCATGTTATTTAAAGTCGTATTATTATAATTGAAAAGAAAAGATAAAAAGGGAAAAATAACAATAATTAGAAAGACTAAAGAGAAAATGGACGATGAAATATTGATTTCATTTCTTTGAATTTTAGGAAGATAACAGGGTTTACATTCATGAATTCAAAAGACAAGAAACTAAAAGAAACATCCGAGTTACACCCTAAAATAACCCGAGATGCAGCAAAGGTGACAAGGCTAGTCTACCGGGACGCCCGCCTGATCGGGAAAGGCGTAGCCTTCCAATTTTCGAGTTTGGCGTCTGGTCCCATGTAGAGCACTTCAGCGGTGCTAGTCCCTTCCGCTGGCTGGACCATGTTGGTTTCATAGAGCATTTGCCTCAAAGCTTCATAGATATATTCTATTTCATCAGCAGTGAACACCTCATCTTCCTCTTCTATGCCATACTTAGGCTTGACAAAGGTCTCACACAGATGTGGCAGTGTCTGCGGCAAGACCCATCCATCTTTCTTTCTTTCATTGGCCCATTTCTCATCATATGTGGTAGGGTGGAAGCCTATCCCGAAATACTTTCTTGCTGCAGGTAGTGTTACCGGTTCGGCTATTCCTTGCAAAGCTTTTCCCAACCCTTTTCCTGGTTTTAAACCGTGTCTAATCATTTCCTTGGCCACCATGATCGAAGCATTGGATAAGAAAGGCTGGGGGCATGGGTGTCCCTCATACTGATCAGCTACCACGATTTCAAAGGCTTGATAGACAATATGCTCACTTCCCTCCTTCGCCTCCAGGCATGGGATAGATGGGTCACGATATTTGGACTTCTTACCTTCCCCGTGGATCACGATCTCCTGATCTTCGTGCTCAAATTTAACCATCTGGTGGAGGGTTGAGGGAACAACTCCTGCAGCATGGATCCAAGGCCTTCCCAGAAGAAAATTGTAAGATGTGTCCATGTCTAACACTTGTAAGGTCACCTCGAAATCCACCGGGCCTATGGTCAGTATCAAATCAATTTCGCCGATGGTATCCCTTTTAACACCATCGAAGGCTCTCACACAAACATTATAGCTTAACGTAGTAACCTTCACATTTGACTGTCAAGTGCAAGACTTTATTGTGGGCAGCTCCTTCTGGAGGTAAATCACTTTTACTGAAGGAGAGTTGGTTGACAGCGAAGAATATTTCTGTCATCCTTTCAAGTTGTTCAACCGAAGTCTCGGCAGGCACATATGCTTCGTTCAAAGTTTTCATAAGGATCTTCTGATGTTCCGCGGATTTGGTCACCAATGACAGCAATGATACTTGCTCAGGACACTTCCTCAACTGGTCTACTATTTCATAGTCTGGCATTTTCATTTTCTAAAAGAATGTCTCTGCTTCTTCAGCGCTCGCCAGCTTCTTAGATGGAAAACACTTTCGTGTGGCGTTGTTTATCTCTTGTATATCTGAATATTTTTCAATAGGGACTGTTCCTTGTAGTTCTCCCGATATTTCCTTGCCTTTATATATGACCACTATTTGTTGGTAGTTCCACAGCACTACAGAGGGGTCAGTCATGGGCTTCTGTGCTGCACGTCCAATAACCACTGGCTCACTCAGCCGAGGTGGCTTAGTTGTCCCCCGCATCATGTAGGCCCCTTTTGGAACGTACATTTGTGTCCCCTTCTTCACTTCACACTTCCTCGGAGTGCTCACAACTAGTGGTTTCTCTTGACGACCTCGTGGCACATAAAGAACCTCGTGTTTAGGAGGCACCGACTTTGCTTTTGTCTCAGTTTTCTCCTCAGGCTCAATGTTGACGGCTTTATTCTTCTTCTCCTCTTCTCCCTGCTTTGGGGCTACCTTGGGTTTCCTTTCGACATTGGCAATAGCAATTATGGCTTTCAGAGGCGGATCAAAGTCTCGGTCTTCACAAATCATACCGATTATCGGCCCATTGTTATGAGCGGGCAAAGGGTTATTGGTAACATTCGGGACTTCTTCGTCCCTCAATACTATTTTCCCTTGTTCGATCAAATCTTCCACAGCCTTTTTCAATGTCCAGCAATCATTGGTATGATGGCCTTCTACCCCTGAATGGTATGCACACCTGACACCCCGCTGATATGATGGTGGTTCCGGGTTTTGCCCGTTTGGGGGTATGGGTTGTAGCAAATTCATTTGGACAAGCTTAGGGAACAAGGTGGAGTAGGGTTCACCGATTGGTGTAAAAGTTTATCGTCTGGGTGGTTCTCGAGGGTGGAAGTTATTTTGTGGTGGTCGGGGGTTATATTGGTCTTGGTAAGGTGGCTGGTTTCTCTAGAATGGAGGTGGGTTTCGGTTAGCTTGTGGCTGCGGGCGGCCGAAAGGTTGAGCATTCATTACCGCATAAGGTGGAGGAGCATAAGTCATATCTGTGTGAGGGTAATAGTGCTGAGAGGCTCTTTCTAAAAACACCGGTCTAGGAGCCCGGTACCTTCTTCCGCCCGATGCCGCCATCATTGTTTCTTCTTTCTTTTTGCTCTTAGCCATTCCTCCAGACCCGCCTTGGATGGCTTGGGAGGTTGCCCTTATGGCTTACTGGCTCAAGATTCTGCCCGTAGTCCATTCTCCACCATCTCTCCAATTTTTATTGCCTCTGCAAAAGGCTTACCCATAGCGGACATCATGTTTTGAAAATAATCTGCCTCCTGAGCCTGTAAGAAGACAGTGACCATCTCAACCTCATCCATTGGAGGCTTCACCCTTGACGCCTATTCACGCCATTTGATTACATATTCGCGGAAGCTCTCTGAGGGCTTTTTTTTAGGTTTGCCAAGGAGTTCCTGTCTGGTGCAATGTCTATATTGTACTGAAATTTTCGAACAAAATCTCTAGCAAGGTCATCCCAGATATGCCATCGAGATATGTCCTGATCCATGTACCACTCTGACGCTATGCCCACCAAGCTTTCTCCAAAGTAAGCCATTAGTAACTCTTCTTTTCCACCAGCCCCACGCAACTGGTTACAATACTTTTTTAGGTAAGCAATAGGATCGCCATGTCCATCATACTTTTCGAACTTCGGCGTTTTGAATCCCATAGGCAGGTGCACGTAAGGGAACATGCACAGATCATTGTAAGAAACACTCTTTTGATCTCTTAAACCCTACATATTTTTCTGACTCTGCTCTAAACTCCTTATTCTTTTTGTCATTTCATCCTGCTCTGGGGCTTTGGGGGTTTTGTCCTGCCCCGGTGTGATCTCATATGGTGGTCGGGAGTAGGTATATTGAGGATAGTGAGGAGGGTCAGCCTGAAAAACTGGATTCTGAAATGTGAAGACCGAAGGGTCAAAAGCATGTTTTGGTAGTGATGGTTGGGTGGTTGCAGAGGATGGTGGAGCTGTAAAGATGTAGGGAGCAACCCCAGATGGGAATACTTGGAGATGATCCTCAAATGGCGTTCCGAAGAAGTTAGCAGTCATAGTAGGTTGTCCCAGAGGGATATTTGGGCGGCTGATAGGGACTGTGGTAGCACCTCCAGATCTCGAGAACAATTCCAGGAATCCGGGGATAGCGCTTGGGGGTTCCTTCCCGTTGTTCCAAGCATCCCACATTTCCATCAAATGCAAGCGCATGATCTGATTTTCTTCAGCTGTATAGGATTCAGAGGACGGGATCCCAGAGATTGGACTATCTTCAGGTATGGGGACTGCAGGCAAGGTCATTTCAGATGACATCTCTGTTTTTCCTTTGGATCTGGTGAAGTATCGATGCGAGGCCAGTTTACCACAAACCAACCACGGTTTCTAAAATACTCAGCTGAAGATGACAGCAACAAACGGTTAGTATGAAACAAGTAACAAATAGGTAACTGCACATTTGGAGCGTGATGCACCTATACAATTAAATGGATGTCTACAGGTTTGCTTCAGTTGCATGCGTCATCCCGGCTTTTCTTCTTATTCCTTTTCTCTTTGCTTTCTCTTTTGTTTCGTTTTCTCTCATTTTCTTTTCCATTTTATTTTCTGCTTTTCCTTTTCTTTGGCCATGGTTTGTTTTTTCTCAATGCCCTTTCTTCTTCCTTTGTGTTTCTTTTCTCTTGTCTTTCCCTCATTTATTTCCCTCGTATTTCTTTTTTTTTCCTCTTTTCTTCTAGGATTACGGTCGAATCTTAAGTAGATTGCCTACGTATCATGGCCCCGCATAAATCAGACCAAGTGTAGTTCTTGCAAGCAAATGCAAAAGTAAGAGAACAATTTTTTTGGGAATTTTCAATTTTCCATTGATAGCAAATGCGGTTACAAAAGCTACTAGACTATTTGTTTTTCTTTTCTTCAAAAGGAAATTACAAAGCTAGACTCAAAAGCAAAATACAGACTCGATTAACTAAGAATACATCAATGCTTCAAATCCTGGGGCCCGCGGAGTATCATTCGGCATTGTCGCGGGCTTGCGTGCGAGACCCCTTTGCAACTGATCTAAATCATTCATGACTTGGAGAACAAATATCATCACTGAGGCAAAGGATGTGGTATGACCCATTCGCTCGCCGGCCTGACACTTCATGACATTATAGTGGGTAATGTTTCTGATCCTTTCCATGATTCGGCCCTTTTCTTGAAGGAGTCGGCTTATTTGTTGTGTACGAGCCTCTAGCACCTGCGAGTCCTGGAAGTGCAGATCTTGTAGCAATTTAATTTCCCTTTCCATTTCTGCAATTAACCCATAGCACCGGTTCATCTCGGCTTGGAATTCTTTATCCCGCTGGGCTGACTTTTCTTCCATAGTATTCATTTTTCTCTTTATTTTGGCGATAGTCCCCTCGTAGTTTCTCCTCATTTGTTGCACAAATTAGGCTCTTTCTTTAGTCCTTTTGGCCCACTGTGCCGGAATCTTGCCATATTTCCCTCGAATTTTTCTAATTCTTCTTGGCAGTCCGAAATTTGTTTCCTTAACCCTTTGATCAACCTTTCATCAGATAGACTTCTTTCTTGGTTCCGGGCATCCATTTTCATTTGTTTAATTTGGGCTTTGAGTGCTTCGTTCTCCCGAGCTAATTCCTTTTTATCACCCTCATCGGATGCAGCTTGTACACTTTTGTCGAATTGGAGGTCCCGGACATGTTGCTTCAACCGTCCTATCCTAGCTCGGTACTCTTTCTCCTTTACCTGTCAATCCCATTGAACTTGGACCCCATCGGTAAACTGCTGCACGTGCGGTCTTTTAGCGGGTCTTTCTGGGATTTGAAATCTTTTGCCAAACCATGTCAGATACTGGGGATCTACCTCGCCTCTAGCTTGGTCTTGTATTATAGTTTTTGGCTCGAGGAACCGGCACTCATTCCATATCTTTTGGATTCTGCCTTCAGGAAATGCACCCTTCGGACCTAACTCGATGACTTGCTCACTCAGGTCTTCATCATTATGCACTGTCTGGAATCTTCCAAGTTGTCGCAAAACCCGGTAAGGAGCGTAAGGCTGTATGCTTCGAATACCCATTAAAAGAATATAGGGGACCTCTACTGATGTGTATATAGCTTCAGTAGTGGGAAGCCAACCATAAGCTCATTCGACTTTATCTGCGCTCAAGGATCTTAAGCATGACGACCAGGCCTCTGTACCCTCAGGGAACTCAATACCTGTCACCTGAGTCCCAAATTCTGCAATACAACTCAACCCGGTTAAACCGTAGTTCATATAGCCTGTGCGGTGATAGAGATGTTCTTGCATCCACAATTGTAAGAGAAAATTGCAACCTTGAAAGAATTACTCGCCTTCGCGACATTTGGTCAGAGCTCGGTACATTTCTGCTACGATCAGAGGCACCACTGTGCTAGTAGGTTTTTTCATGGCGACATCTAGCATTCCTACTAGACCGAGGTCTATGTGCCCATCTTTTCTCGGGCAAACCACCACTCCCAGAAAGGCCACCATAAAGGCTAATCCCCGTTGAGCCTCCCATTTATCTTTATTTTCGGCATGTGTCAAGCCGGTGTTGAGCTCCTCGAAACCTTTTAGGTTACCATACCGATGATATAGGAAATTCAATGTACAACACCCTTCTGCCAGATGCGGGTCTTGAATATCCCGGCTGATGCTCAATAGATCCAAAACCTATGAAGGGTTACCGGTCGTGGGGCCAGTGGGTATCTACCTCGAAGGTTCTGGTTGAGACCCGCATATCCCGCAATCTCCTCTAAGGTAGGTGTGAGTTCAAAATCTAAAAACCGAAATACGTTACGGGTCGGGTCCCAAAATGGTATTAGTGCCTCAATGATATCTTTCCTTGGTTTGATGTTTAGTAGATCAACTAGACCGCCCAAAATTTTAACCATGGTATCTCTGCCTCCTTTTCCTAGATCATGCCACCACATGTGAAGTTTCAAGGGGATCTCACTCAGGAGTGAGAAGGTCTCGATGTTACTTGAAGTCATCCTGCTCGTTTATTTAAAAAGGGAATTTTAATGACTTATTTTAAAAACTTGCTATTTTTGCAAAATTCTTTATTTAACAAGACAAGGATTTGGTTTTGCGAATACGACCTTTCAGCACTCCTGAGAGGAAGATTTTAAGGCTGTGTCCGCAAACTATTCAAAATGACTCAGGGTGGCTGTTCTTGCAAAAACAGCCTTCCGATGCCCATTTGGGGACATTCGGCTTATTTTCACAAGAATGGCATCACCCGACTTTATTTGTGACAAGAATTAACATTTTGACATTTTTTGGCTTAATTTTTTTTTTTTTGCAAAAGGGTGGTTGGACCCGATAGGGGTTGCCTACGTATCTCACATCTGGTGAGAATCAAACCATCATGGTTCGGGCAGCTTTGCCAAAAACAAATGTATATTTTTGAACAACAATTTTCTTTCTGTTTTTTCAAATATTTTTTCTTCTTTCATTTTTCAAAAAATTCGGTAGCATTTCGGTACTATTTGGGTATTGGGTTTTTCAAAACAAAATGGTCACCCTCACATTAGTCCTAACACTGCTTATTTTCTCAATTTTCACTCATTTAGACAAGCCAGTCAACATGCAAAACTGAGCAAATAAATGCGCAAGTAGCACGTAAGATGCATCAGGATGGTCAATTCATTTCAGGTCACCTGTCCTAGACGGTCCCAACCCCTGTATTGAGTCCCCTAAGTCAAATGCACATGATGCAAACAAGTGTCCTACTAGGGATGAGGTTTTGTTCTTCTAGGTTTAAACCCTAGGTTTATTGATCTAGACCTGGCTTACCCGAGCGGACAACTCGAGCCGAGGGGGAGGCAGCGTACCAGGGATACAGAAGCTCCGCGGGCTTTGCAACTTATCCAACCTCGTTCTAAATTAGGAAAGACTCTAAACAGAAGAGAAGCTACACGAAGTGCACCCTTCTCCATGATGTAGAAGACTCAGAGAGAGGAAGGGATTCGCGACAATTTATATACAATTCAACAAATATCAAAGCGGTAAAACATTTAGCACATATAGCATGGAAGCATGTAGAAAAATCAGATAAAGCCAAATATAACAATTAAACTTAGCTCGAATTCTTTGAACCCTGAACCAGAATTCTGGGTTCGTATCCCCAGCAGAGTCGCCAGAGCTGTCACACCTCCTTTTTTATACACCTACCCCGAAGGATAATGTATAAGGGAGTTTTTCCATTTGAAGTGACATTATTCGAATTGGGATTATTTATTTATTTTTTAGAGTCGCCACTTGGGATAGGATTGGCTTTTGGTGTCCCAAGTCACCGATTTAATTTAAATCCCAAATCGAGGAACATTGTCGACTTCCCATTTGGAGTCTACGAACCAGAAATTCTGTGTAAGGAATTCTGTTGACCCGAGGGAAGGTGTTAGACACCCCCGGATCCCGTGGTTCTAGCACGGTCACATAAATTATTATAAATGGCTAAAAATCTAATTTTTTATATGCTCCAACCTATAGTGTAATTTTATAATTATTTACCACTTTTAAATTATTTTTTATGAAAAGTGAACGTCGTTTAAAAACGTATTTTCGGATCACGTCACATGAAATGCATCCGGATCCTCAACACATTCTTATTCAACATTTTTGGATTTGGATTTGGGTTGCATGAAATGCACACCCGTATTTAAGAAGGTAAGATTATAAAAAAAAAATACGCCTAAAGTGACTAACGTGTTATTAACTTTGCGGGAGGCCATGAAATTTCGCTAAATGGCACGTCCCGGGTTCTAAATATTCTTAATGAAGTAATTAAAGAGAGGGCCACGTAGTTTGTGATTTTATTTGGCGCGGCGCACCTCGAATTATTTTAAAGGCCATCCTAAAGAGACTATTGTTCTCTATTAAAGATTGTCTCTAAAAGCTTAATTAATTAGAACTACAAAATTCGGGCCTCAAGTTCAAGTCCAAACTTAAACAAGAGAAAACCCCTCATAATTTATATTCGCTACTTAACTTGGAAGGCCCAAAATTATGTTACAAAATTATACCGATGATTCCAAATAGGAAACCAAGCCTCTTAGTAGTTTGGGGTTCCAGATCAACCCATGGAAACGCCTTCAGCTTGTGCTAAGCTGTCCCAAAGTTGGGCCTCAGCAGAAAGCTATTCAATATTTGGGCCTTCAGGAATAGGCCCGGTCCAGCTTTGGACCGGATGTGGCTTAACTTGGTTATACTGTTAAATGAAGCTATGGGCTTCGCTGAAGCCAGGCCTAGTAGTGTATTTACAGAGTGACAATTACTAAGTCGGGCCTTCAATAGGCCTGGCTTTTGTGATCTATCTAGCCCAGCGTCCCAAATACAATAGCATGCCATACAATTACATGAAACATAAGGCTGATTAGTAGGCCTAAATTATGATTTAAAATCTGTTATCCAAATTAACTAAGTAAAACAAATTTAACTCAAACAGGCATCTTTAACTTAGATCTGCTATAGCCAAAGCACATGTATCAATTATTTGTCGAAAAAAGTACTGGAATCTGCAAATGCTAATCACTTCCCTATGCTTGCATATAACCTACACGTTTATTCATTCATATTCTGATGAATTAAAACATTAACGCCTGGATTTTAACAACAAATCAGACTTCAACTGTTACAATTTTTATATAAAGATACTCATGGATTCGAAACTAAAACAGCTACTGGAATCATGCTAAATTAACATGGATTCAAATGCTGAATGTTTCTAACAAGCAGTCCAATTATACAATCCTTCGAGCGTCCAAATATGCTGATCGATCTAACAATTTCGAACTAGTTCAAGGATAACCTAAGCTCTAAAATATGACTACCATGTTAAATGAACAGACTAAAACTAATCATCCTTACATTACTCTACCAGATCTAATAACTGAATAGATAAAAGAGACAAAAGGATTGAATAAGAAAAAAATAGCTCTGACTAATACATGATTCAAATCATTCTTCATTCACAAAATCCACAAACTCTCGCCACTTAGCAGTCAAGTGAAATACCTAGAAATTGAACAAAATAAGAGAACGTGAAGGTCAGCTAGGCAGTAGCATAACAGCAGTAACTTCAGCATAAAATAGCAGCAACTTTGCACTAATTTTGACCCAGAAATGATATCTCAACAGACCAGCAATTAATTTCAAGTGAACAACACCAGTGACCACCCAGAACCAACTGAATTGAACTTAAATAAACCCAGAAATGACCTCAGGACCTTTTGAAAAACAACAATTACTGAAACTGAACTATTCGAGCCATTTTTAACCTTATTCAAACTGGAAATTGATCTAATAGCTGGAATACAGAAATTATCTTAGGAAAAACTTCAAGAGAATAGTATTTTTTTGTAGTTTTGGCTGCCTGAAAGCTTCAGGACTTTGCAGTATTTCTAAGGCTATTTGTTTTTGGATTTCTTTTTTTTGAATATTTGATCTCACTAGGCTTCTGGAAACTTTTTTTTTTTGAATTTTCAGATCTCCAAAACTTGTTCAGTAAGGCAATGGGCATGCCTTTTTATAGGCAAACTCTAGGGTAGCCTTGCAGGTTTTATTTTGCATTCTAGTCCCTTTTTAATTCTTGTTTTTAGCTTAGAAATCCCTTACTTACTGACTTGCTACCCAAGTCACACCACTATAATTCTGAAATTCTGCTTGTACCCCTATCTAGAAGGTTCTAGGGTGTTCTTTTACCTATACAATGCCTATACTACCCTTGTCTTTGTTTTGAAATTACTATTTCTAACAAAACTACCCTTTTCTATGCGCAAACTACCCTTACTCCTCCTCTAAAATTACTAACACTAATTTAAACTCTAGCAGCCATAACCAATCTTACTAAACTAGTCCTAATAATTATTTTAAGATAAGAATATTACTAATCCAAATCACACATTAAAAGAGCATCAAACTAATTCAAACAGTTACATAACTACTCATTTGAAACAAAAAATTGAACAATTATAACGAACTCAGAGACTTTAAACAAAGCAGCACAACTTAACACATGATTAACCCTAAGATTCAAATCACAACTAATATTATCCAATGAACCAATTATTGAAAACAACAAAAAATCCAACTATCAATTTAAACTTTTGAACTAGTTAAACTAACACCTTGATATTTAACTAAACAACGATCAGAACAAATTGAACTAAAAAAAAAAATCAAACAATCTAAATCAAAAATAACAGAGGACTTACCGATTTTGTTCGGGTTGAATTTGAATTGAACCTCTAAATAATATTATATGTTTGTTTTTTGGTGAAAACAAACATACAATATTATTTGGAATTTCAATTCGACACTTGGTAGGCTTTTTTTTTCAAAGAAAATCCCAAAAGTATTTTCAGAAACCCTAGATCTAAAATTCGAACAGGTTGAGGGTGATTTGAAGTAAAAGGGGTGTGGATTCGTGATGTAGGGGTGGAGGGGAGTATATGGTGTGATTTTGGAGAATTTTGGAGGCTTTTAGGTTTTGGCTAGAAATTTCGATCTAATATTCGAGGAATTGGGTTGGGATTCGAAAGAAATAAGTTCTGGATTCGGATAGAGGAGGACGAGGAGAATCAAAGGTGTATTTTTTGAGTGATTTGGAGCTTCGCCGCCGCCGCCACCGGCAGACGGCGGAGGAAGGTGGCAGCATGGTGGGGTAGGGTGGCCAGCAGAGGCATTACAGGGATGGGGGAGTTGGTACGATGAAGGGGAGTTATGTCTAGGGTTTTTCACAATTTCAGATAATTTTATTAAAATCTAAGGTGAAATCAAGGCCATTGGATCATGAGGGATGGAAGGCCAGGATTATTTTACCACTTAGGGAACCTGAAACGACATAGTAACACCCCTATACTACGTCGTTTCAAGAGTCTGAGGGCTGGGGTATTTGGACCTGGCATGGGCGTGATTTGGGTTTGGACCAGGCGATTGAGGGGCTTGACTTGGGCTGGGGTCACAATTGGCCCAAACAGACTACCTACTCCCTTTCTTTTATTTAAATTCAATTCAATTCATTTCATTTTTTTAGATTTTTGAATAAAAGCAAAATTAAAAATAACAAAGACCTGAATTAAACTAAAATTAAACTAATTAATTTTCCTAAAACTAATTAAATCCTAATTTAAACAGAAAACTAAACAAAAATGTAAAGTGACGATTTTTGTTATTTTCTCTTGTTTTTTGGTAATATTGAGTAACTAGTACAACTAAGAATATAAAATTGAATTCTAAATGCAAATGCACTCTTCTTTTTTTTTTTTTTTTTTGTATTTTTTATGAATTATGGCACCAAAAATGCACACAAAAAATGCAAACAAGGCATAAAATCATGCAATTAATTCAATTAATAAAGAAAAATCCTGATCTTAAGGAATTTATAGGAGTAATTTAAACGTAGCAAAAATCACGTGCTCACAGAGATCAATCAAGACCTTAACGCGAGTACAACTAGGTCTAGTTTTATTAATAGTGGCTTGATCAAGGTGCAATGGTTTACCTACGGCAGATGCTAAGGAAAACAAACACTCCTTAACAAAATATGTTGGTAGCAAATTTGGGAATGAAATCCAAGCCATTACCTTAGGTGTTTCTTCTCCTACTTTAAATTTGGCATCATAGATCGAAGTTCTCAACTGGTATTCCTCACCAAACTTATCTTTGATATAACAAACACCTTTCGAAGAAAAATCAACAAAATCTTGTCATAATGATAATCTGATCAAAACATGTCTCTCACGTAAATATCTAATGTTACAGTCACCTTTAATTCCACACTGAATTGGCACAATACGACGTAATTCATTAAGCTCAGGCCAACCATAAGAAAATTTGCATACAACTGCATATTGTAGCCCTTCTATTACGTTCATTCTCTCAACTTTTGCTTCAGTGAAACAAACAGTTGGTTGTCCTTGAAAGAATTGAGCTCGACGTAAAGGAATAGGCTCCACAGTTGAATTACGATCATGCATGGCAGTAGGGTTCGACGTAGGTTTCACAGCATTTGCATAATCCATGGGTTTTGGAGTGTTGTTTGGATTCGTAGAGGATTGGGTTATGTTAGGGGGAGGTTGGGGAGGCTGACCAGCCGGAGAAGAAGGCTGGCCGCCAGCCACATCGGCCATGGCAGCGAAAAAACTCAAGCTTTCTCTCTCTAGAAGTAACAAATCGCCAGAGCCTCTCTCTCTAGGCTTAGGGTTCGTTATTTTTTTCTCTATATCATTAAAAGAAAGTACTCTTTTTTTTTAAATGAATTTTTTTATATCATGAAAAGAAAATACTCATTGGTTAAAATGAAAAAAAATATATCTATAACATAAAAAGAAAGTACTATTAATAATATTTTTTATTTAGGATGGAGATGGGGGAGGGTAAGGTAGGGGTGGGACGGGGGAAGGGGTTGAGGTGGGGGTGGGTAGCATGGAGATAGGGGTGAGTAGGGGGTGGGTTTGTGGGGATAGGGAATAGGATGGGGAAAGTTGAAAAAGAGTTTTGGAAAATGTTTTCCTTCTCTTGATACAGAAATATTTTCTTCCAATTGGAAGAAAATAAGTTCACGAAGAAAATATTTTTCAAAACATTTAAATAAATCAAACATGGGAAAAATTAAAACATATTTTCATACCAAACAGACCATTCTTTCTTATTCTTCACTCTCTTTTTACGTGGCACTAGTGTTGTGAACAATTTAAGGGACTTTTATAACGCTCTTTTGAAATAATGAAACTTCTAGATTTGGAGGTCCTATAATTTGTACTATTTGAATAGAAAAAGTTTTCCACATAAAATTTGGTATCTCTGATTGTCTTGTTATATATATATTTGTCGTTGGAATTCCAAGCCTCTCACTTCATTTCTTGAAATGGTAGCGTGCGAGCTGTGTTTTCCTTGGTCAAACTGAAACTAATAGCCCATTTACCTAACTTGATAGCGTTGTGTTAGTTGTAAAGCCAAGATCAAGATGGTTGTGATTTTGTCATTTCGTTGGCTCAGCGTTTTTGCAGCAACTGTTTGTAGAATTAATTTGATTATGGATGGACCAGTTCTTAATTTTTGAGCTAAATATCGTTTGAGCATACAAAATTAAAGTGACGTTAGATTCCATACAATTAGTTGAAAAGAAGATAAAAGAAAGGCAAAAATAACTTGAACTAAATAGGGTTGAACTCGAAATACGAAAGAGCAATTGCTCAGTTGCATCAATTCAGAACTGTGGACAATTGCTAAGATGACACAACGCGCAACTGGCCTATGAAATTGAGCATAACCCTTGACGTCAACAATTATCTCCAGCTTCATTTAATCGTCAGCTCTCAGGACTCATGTATATATCCCTTAAATAGCCTTGCATCAATTCAAAATAGTGAAGAATAAACCATTAGTTGCTCCGTTTTGATTACTACTTCTGCTATGTAGCAGCTAAAATAACTTTCTTGGACTTCATCACTGCTAATTAAGATATTTCTGAAGTGTGTTACACTTGGATTTGTCTAGATTGATTTGCGGAGATTATAGCGAGGCAGAGGCAGAAAAGCACAGCAAAATAGGAGAGCATGACACTATTTATAACCTTGTGGCAGAATTTTGAGACATGAACACAAATGGGCATCCATCCCGAATGGCTCTCTCCATATTTCCCCACATATCCTATAGCAGTGGCTGCTGCACATCCAGCTAGCAGTAGTGCCATAACAATCTGTCCTTACAACAAAATTCCAACATTCACATTACTGCTTCAAATTTATACTGAGTTTATAATAGAAATGTATGGCTTATAAAAGAGTAACAGTTTAACTATTGTGTATACTGATACATGTAAACAAAATATTACACTACTATGTTACCTAGAGATAACTATAACTAAATCGTCCATAAAAAGTATGATTAATAACCTAAAAAGATAAGGAAGCTTACATATTAGTACAACATGTTAAATTATACCGACAGTGTAAACCTAAATTAAATCCAAAGACCATGTGTTTCAAAGTTCTTAGGGGCCCAACAAAAAGTAACAAAATAGGAAAAAGAAAAAGTTCACACTAGCTAGCACCATTATGCATGTTTGGCCAAACTGCAAAAATAAGCTTATTTAAAAAGTATTTTTACTCAAAAGTGCTTTTTCACAAGTATTTTTAGTGAGAAGCAGCTTGTGTTTGACTAATTAATTTGAAAAGTACTTCTGAGCAGCATTTATAACCTATTTGGCCAAGCTTCTTTTTGGCCAAAAGTGTTTTTTTGGGCCAAAATCACTTTTGACCAAAAATTGAGGTGTTTGACCAAGCTTTTAGAAGGAAAAAAAGTGCTTTTGAGAAGAAGCAGAAGTAATTTTGGAGAAGCAGAAAAAAATAGCTTCTCTCCAAAAGCACTTTTTTGAGAATCACTTTTGAGAAAAATACACTTAGAAGCAGTTTTTTAAAGCTTG
>MU766892.1:47801-67550 GCA_026770625.1 Nicotiana glauca
TTTTGGAAAATATTTTCTTTCTCTTGATAGGGAAATATTTTCTTCCAATTGGAAGAAAATAAGTTCATGAAAAAAAAATATTTTAAAACATTTAAGCCAACCAAATATGGAAAAATTAAAAAATATTTTCATACCAAACAGACCATTCTTTCTTATTCTTCACTCTCTTTTTACGTGGCACTAGTTTTGTGACCAATTTAAGGGACTTTTATAACGCTCTTTTGAAATAATGAAACTTCTATAGATTTGGAGGTCCTATAATTTGTACTATTTAAATAGAAAAAGGTTTCCACATAAAATTTGGTATCTCTGATTGTCTTGTTATATATATATTTGTCATTGGAATTCCAAGCCTCTCACTTTATTTCATGAAATGGTAGCGTGTGAGCTGTGTTTTCCTTGGTCAAACTGAAACTAGTAGCCCATTTACCTAACTTGATAGCGTTGTGTTAGTGGTAAAGCCAAGATCAAGATGGTTGTGATTTTTTCATTTCGTTGGCTCAGCATTTTTGCAGCAGTTGTTTGTAGAATTAATTTGATTATGGATGGACCAGTTTTTACTTTTTGAGCTAAATATCGTTTGAGCATACAAAGTTAAAGTGACGTTAGATTCCATACAGTTAGTTGAAAAGAAGATAAAAGAAAGGCAAAAATAACTTGAACTAAATGGGGTTGAACTCAAAATACGAAAGAGCAATTGCTCAGTTGCATCAATTCAGAACAGTGGACAATTGCTAAGATGACACAACGCGCAACTGGCCTATGAAATTGAGCATAACCCTTGACGTCAACAATTATCTCCAGCTTCATTTAATCGTCAGCTCTCAGGACTCGGGTATATATCCCTTAAATAGCCTTGCATCAATTCAAAATAGTGAAGAATAAACCATTAGTTGCTCCGTTTTGGTTTCTACATCTGCTATGTAGCAGCTAAAACAACTTTCTTGGACTTCATTACTGCTAATTAAGATATTTCTGAAGTGTGTTAAACTTGGATCTGTCTAGATTGATTTGCGGAGATTATAGCGAGGCAGAGGTAGAAAAGCACAGCAAAATAAGAGAGCATGACACTATCGGTAACCTTGTGACAGAATGTTGAGACATGATCACAAATGGGCATCCATCCCGAATGGCTCTCTCCATATTTCCCCACATATCCAATTGCAGTGGCTGCTGCACATCCAGCTAGCAGCAGTGCCATCACAATCTGTCCTCGCAACAGAAATCCAACATTCACATTACTGCTTCAAATTTATACTGAGTTTATAATAGAAATGTATGGCTTATAAAAGAGTAACAGTTTAACTATTGTGTATACTGATACGTGTAAACAAAATATTACACTACTATGTTACCTAGAGATAATTATAACTAAACCGTCCACAAAAAGTATGATTAATAACCTAAAAAGATAAGGAAGCTTACATATTAGTACAACATGTTAAATTATACCGACAGTGTAAACCTAAATTAAATCCAAAGACCATGTGTTTCAAAGTTCTTAGGGGCCCAACAAAAAGAAACAAAAAAAAAAAGAAAAAGGTCATACATTCACACTAGCTAGCACCATTATACCAATATCTACCACTTTTATAGCATCTTTGGTCAAACTGCAAAAATTAGTTTATTTTAAAAAGTATTTTTACTCAAAAGTACAAGTACTTTTAGTGACAAGCAGCTTGTGTTTGACTAATTAATTTGAAAAATACTTCTGAGCAACATTTATAACCTGTCTGGCAAAAAATTGAGGTATTTGGCCAAGCTTTTGGAAGGAAAAAAAAGTGTTTTTGAAGAGAAGCAGAAAAAAATAGTTTCTCTCCAAAAGCACTTTTTTGAAAAGCACTTTTGAGAAAAATACACTTAGAAGCAGTTTTTTAAAGCTTGGCCAAACACTGATTGCTGCTCAGAAGTGCTTTTTAAATTTATTAGTCAAACACAAACTACTTCTCACCAAAAGTACTTTTGAAAAAAAGCACTTCCCAAAGTAAACTGATTTTTGGAACTTGGCCAAACGGGCTGCCAAGCTTTTAAAAACTGATTCTAAGTATATTTTTCTCAAAAATGTGTTTTTTTTTCCTTGCAAAAGTTTGGCCAAATATGCTATTAGCCTCTAGCTCTTTTTTTCCCCTCAAAACTAATCTAACAATTAGGGAAATGCATGCATTATGCATTGTAAATGACGTCTAAGTTTAGGCCTCATAAGAAAAGAAACAAATGGAGAGACAGCAAATCATTTAATGCCAATATTGCGTGACGTTACAAGCTTGCAATTAAAGTATGTTTTTTCCAGACCCCAAATGGACTTACATTTACCTTTGAGTCCGCATAAGTCCACAATTGGTCAAGAACTTTTCCCAAGATCTACTAACAATTTATAGTAATAAACACAATGAATATACTACTGGAATGATATGGATATTCAAGCTATGCAAACAAATTTGACGTACCAAATCATGAAGGAACATGTAAAAGTAGTTCTTTGGGTCCAAACACTTATGGCTTAAAACAGAGGCAAGAAACAGGGACAAAACAGAGAAGGCACATCCAATGATATTTGCAAACGCAAAAAACCTGCAGAGAACCAGACAAAACTAAATAAGCAGCAAAATCAGGAGATATTTAATAAATTTCAAGGAAAAGACCAAAGATTTGCTTTTTCATATTCTTTACTTGAAAATTGGAGAGTAGCTATATCGAGCATCCATCTCAAGTCCAAATACAATAACAGTCTGCTTGCTGGTGAGAATAATCCAAGCGGACGCCAATGTGAATGCAGTTGCCAAAATTCTCAGGAAAATTTGGGTCTTCAACAAATATTTGTAAGGTTTCAGTGGTGGGCTTTGCATATTTTTGGCATCTAAACTCTCCATTTTTGGGATCTCAAAATAGTAGAAGGGGTTTGAAGAAAAACAAGAATGGAATGAGGATGTACGTAGATGTTGTTGGTGATATTTAAAGATGGGAAGAGAGATTATTCAAGCGAATGTCACTTTAAAGACGGGCAAAAAAGCTAAGGACGTATGAAAACTGCTTCCCTGTGATTTAAGACGAAGATTAACAAAAATGCATTAATTAATGGGGAAAAAATAAAAAAGAAATAAAAAATGCACTAATTGGTACTCTCTTCTGTCCACTTGAAGTGATATTTTGACACCTTTTTTTTTAGTCCATAATATTTAATTTTTTCAAATATCAAGAAAAAAATTAATTTTTTATTTTCAAAGTTGTTATTGGTGTAAAGAGCCTACAAGCATTTGTTGTATTTTTGATGAGAAAATTAAGGTTAATATGGTTAATTGTATTGTTATATTATGCTAAAAGGTTAATTTCTTAATATGTGTGAAAACAACAAAAAAAATTACTTAAAGTAGACCGGACAAAATAAATACTAAATTAATTGAGTAAGGGTTATAATAGGATGAATATGATTTCTCCATATTTAATTAGAGACCTTGAATTTGAGTTCCGGTAATGAACAAAACTCTGGTAGAGAAAGTTTAATTTTTTATTGGTCTTACACTATGTGAATCTGGTTAATCGGGGTATCAGACATTGGAGTAAAAACAAAAATCAAATTATATTTGTCATTACGGATCTCATGTTTGTTCGCTATATATCGGCCTTCTATTCCGGAATTAGTAATGACTGAGCATTGGTAAAATTAGCCTTCGATTTAGTGGCTGTCAATTTTACTTGTTTGGAGTAAGCATGACTTTGTCTTTAGGCGTAATACATACGGAAACACCTAAAGTTGACATAATATTTTACTTAGACACTTAAACTAGGCCTTTTCCAATTAGACACGTTTCTTAGGCAATTCTCATATCAATTAGACATATTTTTTGCTGGCTTATTAATTATTGTGTAGGGATTTGCAGCAGCTTTGAATGAAGTATTATCCAATGCTGAATTTAGGATGTGTGTCAGGCATATCTGATCTAATTGGCATAAGAAATGGAAAGGAGAGGAAATGAGAAAACAATTTTTGAGGTGCTCTAAATCTAGTTATGAAGTTAAGTTTATTTGTAAGGATATTTGTAGGAATTTGATATATTATCCAAAAAAGTCATGGGTTAGAGCCTAGTTTAAGTGCCTAATTGATATGAGAATCGCCTAAGAAACGTGTCTAACTGGAAAGATGTCTAGTTTAAGTGTCTAAGTGAAAGATCGTGCCAACTTTAGATGTCTCCGTATGTATTACACCTTGTCTTTATTGAAACCGTCCACTATCCCGTTATCTATGTAAAAACAAGTACTCCATAAGAGTTTCATTTTCATACGAAGCTATTCTTTCCTGAACCGAAGAAATCAAATTAGCCAACCAACTAATTTGTGACAAATGGAGAGTTAAACGTCCAATCTTTCAGAAATGTCAGATTTCAAACCAATTTTCATTAACAAAATTAGTAATGTTTTCTAACGCCAAAATTTGCAGAAAAGTATAATATGCCAGAAAAGATACTTGGAAAACCTCAACTTATAGAAAGAAGGGAAAAGAGAACGAACTTTACGTTCTACAATTATGGGATGGATAAAATATTACAAGCTTACTGCAATTTAAAATTTTAAAGAAAATGTTAATGAGACATTTGATGGATACTAACCTAGTAACCTGACAATTAATATTAAAAAGAGAGCAATATGGCTTGGTGTTATGTTTTGTCACTTCTTTGTTCCTGTATATTAATGCCCTCTAATCAAAAAGAGAATTCAGTACTTCTTTGTCCTTAATATCTGAACTGTTGTTTGCTGTTCAAGAATTTTTATTTAGGCAGTTCATATCATCCCTACATAGTATTTTGATCTAATTCAATTCTTCCGTGTTTCAGCAATAACATATTTTTTTATGGAGCTAAGGTCCAAAATATGGAAGAAACAAGCTTTTCAACGACTCTACCACCCAGTCAATTTTGTTCCACTTAATTCCTCTTTCATGGCCAGATATCTTTCCGGCTAAAGAATGGGAAATCTTTCTCATGTTACATGAATCCAATTTTAATTTCATCCGGAAAAAGCCACCTCTGTCACAACCCCAAAATCTCATCTTAAGGATCGTGATGACATCTATTCCCTAGAACAGGGTAAACTTAACACATATTGAGATTAACATAAATAATCAACTTAACTATAAAATATTAACCAATAACTGAAATAACATAGTGGAACCGAACAACAGTCATACAACTCCAAAACCTGTAGTACATAGTCATAAGCTCTATTGAGTACACTAAAATCTCTAAATACAATATTATTATGGAATAAAAATAAACAGTAGTAATGAAAGACAACAAAAGGTGACTCAGAGGCTTGCGAGGGCAATGGCAGGTATACCTTAGAGTCTCCGCAACAAATCACAAACAACTAAATAACATCCGGCACGCTCAGAGGTACCTAGATCTGCACAAAAATATACAGAAGCATAGTATGAATACATTATAGTGGTACCCAGTAAGTATCAAGACTACCTTCGGTGAAATAGTGATGATGTTCAAGTCAAAACACTTACTAATTAAAAAGCCTGTGTAGAATATCAATATAAAGCTAACAACAGAAAAACAAGTAAATAAATAGCAACAAAGGATAATCATGTGATAAATGAGAAAAATAATCAAAATATAAATAAAATACAAGTGATAGCAATTAAGATATAACAACGACATTGCTACCCATCAAACCTTTCCGACACAAGAATTACTACCAGAATCACCGCGAGGTACCACAACTCAACTATCACAAATCACGAGTTCTAAATCACAAATCCTATACACATGACACCTCGTGCCCACATTATCGATTGCAACTATACAGACGACTCACATGTTGCACCGACAACTCACGCACCAATAATATCAATATCTCGGGTCCACACAGATAACTTATGTGCTGCACAGATAACTCACGTGCCAATAGTAACAATATCTCATATTCACACAGACAAATCAGGTGCAAATAATAATAATATCTTAGATCCGCATGGACAACTCACGAGCTACCAGTCCAATCTACACACAGAAGGCAGATAAACAAGAATACATGTACATGACGATGGACATCAATATTCACACTCATGGACAAGTATAAATGACATGTTATGGTGTATGCATGTGCAATTGTACAAGCACAGCTGAAACCAAAGTAATATCAGAGATACCGAGTATCACATTGGAAATAACACAACAAAATTACGTAATATGCATGACACATACAAGGAAATCACACCACCATACGAACATCATCAATAATATGCCTAGGCCATCACATACCATCCTTGACATAGTCCCCTGGACTCATTGCGTGTGAGATAATAAAGTAAATACCCGTCTTGTCTCTCCATACGCGTATCAATAATTATCCCACCTTGTCTCGCCAGATGCGCAAACCCGATATGCATATATATATATATATATATATATATATATATATATATATATATATATATTGCCCGCCTTGCCTTGTCGCATGTGCAAATATCAATATAATAATAGCACAACAAAACTTGGTTCAGACACCCTGACAACCCTCTCAACAATTTCAAATGTACCAAATTCATAACAAAACAACATATCAACTCGTACCACACATGCCCATATACCACAAAATTGCAAAAACAACAATACCAATATCATAGCGCATAGCTCACGACTCAACAACAATGTATACAAGAGTCCCAATAACAACACAATAAAACGAAACAATAAACTCAACAATAAAAGATATACCATGTAATAATAACTTTAATTGAATGCACATAAGAATAAACTCGGAAATGGAAGATATAACATGTAATGAAAATTTCAATTAAATGCATATAAGAATAAATCCGACAATGAAAAATATAACATGTGATAACAACTTTAATTAAATGCATAAAACTAACCTAAGAGTCTAAGCCGGTCAATTTTAATATATAAATTCGTGTACACACTCATTACCTCATGTACTTGTCTTTCACATAATTCAAATAGTGCAATTAAACTAAATCAAATGGGGTAGCTTCTCCACACAAAGTTACGCAAGATACTTACCTCAACTAGATAAAATCAACACTCAAAAATGACTTTTATGTTAAAATTCACCTCCGCACAACTCAAATATAATAAAAAGTGACATAATATCATCAAATACTGCAAGAGTACAAAATTTCGATTAATAAAGTTAAGAAATTTACACAATTACCTAAAATTTTTAAAAAATATACCCCTGGCCTGGCCGGTCAAAATCCGAATCGAAAGGTAGAGCTCGACTATCCATAACCCCACTAGTCCATATACGTATTTTATTTTTAAATTCAAGTCCAATTTGATTCTCAACTTTGAAATTTTAATTTTTCAAAACATAGTAAAAAAAATGCCCAAAAACTCTTTTCAATCTCATGATTTTGATGTTAAATCTCATAAATAATCATGTAATATAATTGAAATTGAATCAAAATTACTTATCCAATAGTTGTATATGAAAATTCCTCCTCAAAATCGTCTCCTACAAAATCTAGGGTTCTAAAATATGATAAATGAAGCTAAGTCCCATTTTCTAGCCCTTTTGTTGAGGTGCAGACGTCGCAAAAGCGATTTGGGATTCGTAATTGCAAACCCTCACAAATGCGAATATTCCATCGCAAATGCAGCACCTGAAAATCCCAAGGAGAGTCACAAATTCGACCTTGACTTTGCATTTGCGAAGTCAGGCCTTTCGCAAAAGCGATCATGAGATTGCAAATGTGGCAGTCCCAGCCTAGAAATCCCAATCGCAAATCTGATCCGGAGTTCTCAAAAGCGAACTCTGCAGTCCTCAGCCATTTCACAAAAGCGAGAAGAAAATCGCAAATACAGTGGTCCCAAAGCAAGAAGAAAATTGCAAATGCAATGGTCGCAAATGCGAACAATTCCTCACAAATGTGAGAATTAAACACCGACAAAAATCTTAACATCTCTTAAACTCTCCGAAACACGTCTGAAACTCACCCGAGCCCCCGGGGCTCCACACCAAACATTCACAAAAGTACACAAATATCATACCATTTTGCTCTTGCAATTAAAACACCAAGGTAATAACTGGAACCATGAATCGGACACTAAAACATATAAAAATCACAATGAACTTCAAGGATTGCTAGAAACGCAACCATGCGTCCGATTTTGATCAAATCAACTCAGAATGACACCAAATTTTGCAGACCTATTCCAAGTCACAAATGATAAAACGAACCTATTCCATGTCCCAAAACTAAAATCCGAACTTGATAACCATAAAGTCAAACCATGGTCAAATTTAAGGAATTTCTAAGCTTCAAATGTCAACTTTCGGCAAAACAAGCCAAATCAACTTAGGGACCGCCGAATTCAATTTCAGGCATACAACTAAGTCCAAGAACTAACGGAACCATCAAAATTCTTGTCCGAGATCAAATACGCAAAAGTCAAACTTGATCAACTCTTCTAACTTAAAGCTTCTAAAATGAGAATCATTATTCCAAATCAATCTCGAATCGCTCGAAAATCAAAACTGACTATACACGCAAGTCATAATACATAAAATGAAACTACTCAATACCTCAAACCACCGAACTGAATGCTAAAGCTAAAAATGATCTGTTGGGTCGTTACATTCTCCCTTTTCTAAACAAACGTTCGTCCTCGAACGTGCCAAGAGTCATTCCAAAGTCGTCAAATCTATGTATAAGCTCGCTATATGCGTATACATGGATGATTCCATGTCACCCCAATCTACATAAGCTCGATAACAACATCTTGACTGATGAATATCCCTTTCACCCATATAGATAAATCTTAGAACAAAATTTTAATATCCGATCATCCCCTAAAGACCTGATTTCCACATAAACACACTGTATAATCCTCAACTAGATGGAACAATTCATGCATACATCCACAAGTTATAACCACACAACATAACACATAACCCATATGCCCATAACAATAACTTTGACCACAATAGCTACCCATTACCAAACTCGGTACCGGTAAATAGCCTCATAAAGACTAGAGCCTTGTTCCAGACCTTTACAAAACTGCTAATGATGTAAGAAACATGTGAAATTCATAACTGCTCACTCGACCAACAAGCCACACCCGACTCCACCAAGGCACATACACCGCAATCCAAACCCAACAACCACAACTCGAATATGACTGAATATGGAATGACACACACATGATAGAAGTATCAAACAGGTCTAACATGTACAATTCCCCATCGCTACAATACTAAAAATTTGTCCCACAAGGAAGAAGCAAGAAACACGTAACAACCACAACAAATCTTACCCTAACACAACCACGCAACGGCACATGGCCCGGTCCAAACTTATCGATCACAAAGAACATAAGGTTCACATCCTCAAATCGGAATCACAAGTAAGATAAACATCCCGACAACCAAAAATCTTCTACTAACTCAATCCCATAGAACAAAACCACAACACGTTACAGACTTCCCATACATGTAGAGAACCCAAATCGCAAGTCATGGCCAAATCATCCAGAAATCACATCATAACCTACCGTATTAAGCAATAAAAAGTCCACCCTAATATTATAACCCTCAATAGTGCCAAACCATAACGATAAACGCAACTTACCACAATAGAGCTCCTAATAGGTGAAGACACATAAATAGATTACAATAATCACGAAACATATCCATGTGTAAAGCAAGGTAGGATGACTCATACTGATAAATTGGACCAAATCAAAATAAAACTAATACATCTCAATAGCAAATCAGAACCATACATGTAGCAACAACATCCGATGCATCAGCCTCAGCCTTGCTAAGGAAAGCATAAAAATGAGTTGGGCCTCCCTTTCTAGAATGCCCTCTACCCGCATGTCCCCCATCTCTAGCTGGCTGTGTAGGTGTAGTAGCAACTGGAGTAGAACCTATAGCCTAGGTATCCGCTGTGGTACCCCCGTCAAAAGTTTGCGACAATCTCTTAACATATGTATAGAATCCCCACAATCAAAGCAACCTCTCTGCTGATGCGGCTGCAAAAGGTGTTCGGAACGAGTACTCTGGGACCCATGAATAACTGAAGCACCACGTGAAACTGAAGTGCAGACTGAACTAGTTGACCCACAAAACCTCTACCATGATGCGCTTTGCCTCCAAAATAGGGATCTGTAGATCCTCCCGGTCCACGACGCTTATTAGCCTCTCTATCCTCTTTCTCTATACTGTAGATGCGCTTGATCCTTCTAGAGATATCCACCACCTGATGAAATGAAGTATCATTCTCTAGCTCCCATGCCATCCCCAGTCTATGACAACAATTGAGCCTCTCGATGAATCTGTGGACTCTCTCTCTTGTGCATGACGAGATAACTCACTAAACCTCATAGCATACTCAAACACGATCATAGTCCCCTATCGCAACTGCTCAAACTTGGTACGCCACGCATCCATGAGGGTCTGCGAAACGAACTCCCTCAAAAATATATCAGATAAATTCTTCCAAATAAGTGGTGTTGCGCCAACTGGCCTACCCTCTTCATAAGTTTGTCACCATCTATACGTCGACCTTATCTGCTGGAAATTAGTAAGTGCAACCACGCTCACCTCCAAAATTCCCAGAGTACATAGAATATGGTGACACTAGTCTAGAAATCCCTACACATCCTCAGAATTGCACCATTGAATATAGGAGGAAAATACTTCTTGAACTTCTCAAGTCTCTTGTGCTCCTCCTCTAATGCCACTAGCCTGACCTCAGGTTGAGCCGTACCAACGTAACACTCGAAACCTAATCAACATGGGCTTGCTGCTCAAGACTATGGGCGGTGGGAGTTTGAGCTCCTCCCCCAGTCTACGAAGTAGATTGTGCAACAAAGATTAATCCTACTTGAGCCAATGTACCAAACATTCTCAGAAAGTGCGATAAAGTCTCCTGAAGTCCAGGGGTAGCAACAGGCGTCTCAGGTGCTAGGTCCCCAATCGGAGATACTAGTGGCTCCTCAACTACTGCTATCATAGGTACTCTAGATGTAGCACGTGCTTCTCTTCGGCCTACAACTCTTCCTCTACCCCGACCCCTAGCAATATTGCCCTGAGGACAACATCATCAGTAACTGCAACATGTGTCCTCACTATTTATAAGAGAATAGAATAACAAAGGCTCAAACTCTGAAATCAATAAATCTGCATGATAGGAATGAAAGTGGTGAAGTTTTCTAGTAGTTCCATAGCCTCTCGAAGTTAAGTACAAACCTTTCCGTACCAATCCACAAGAGTCTACAAAACTTGCTTATGACTCGTAGCACCTATGTACCTAGAGCTCTGATACCAATTTGTCGCTATCCCAAAATTTTACCTTAACGATCATGATGGCCACCTGACTAGATAAGCCTAACACATGATAAGTATTAATATAAACGACTAACTTAATTGCAAAATATTAACGGATAACTAAAATAACATAGCTGAACTGAATAACAGTCACACAACCCAAAATCGATAGTACAGAGTCATAATCTCTATTGAGTACACTAAAATCTCTAAATAAAATACCGTTTTGAAATGAAAATAAACAGTAGTAATGAATAACAATAGAAGGTGACAATGGGGTTTGCGAATGCAATGGAAGGTATACCTTGAACTCTCCGCAGCTAATCACAAGCAGCTAACTAACGTCCGGCATGCTCCGAGGTACTTGGATCTGCACAAAAATGTGCAGAAGTATAGTATGAGTACACCAAAGCAGTACCCAAAAAGTACCAAGACTAACCTCGATGGAGTAGTGACGAGGTTAAAGTCAAGACATTTACTAATCAAATAACCTTTGAATATTAATATAATACTAACAATGGAAAAGAAAATAAATAAATGGCAACAAAGGACAATCATGTGATAAATCAAAAAAATAATTAAAACACAAATAAAATACAATTGATAGCAATTAAGAGATAAGAACGACAATTCTACTCATCAAACCGTCTGACACACGAATTACAACCAAAAGCACCCTAAGGTACTACACCTCAGCTATCACAAATCAAGAGTCCCAAATCACAAATTACATACACGTGGAACCTTGTGCCCACATTATTGATTATAATCGCACGAATAACTCATGTGCTGCTTAGTCAACTCACGTGTAAATAACATCAATATCTCAGATCTATACGGATAACTCGCGTGCTGCACGAATAACTCACGTACCAATAGTAGAAACATCTCATATCCCAATGGAAAACTCATATGCCAATAGAAACAATATCTCAAATCCGCAAGGAAAACTCACGTGCCACCAGTCCAATCCACGCACAAAAGGAAGCTATACAAGACTATATATACATGATCAATGAGCATCGAGATTCATACACCTCGACTGGTATAGATGATATGTTACGATGTATGCGTGTGCAAGTGTACGATCACAACTCAAATCAACAAGTAATATCAGAGACACCGAGTAGCACATTGGAAACAACACAACAAATCACGTAATATGCACGACACACACATGGAAGTCATACCACCACATGAATATCATCAATAATATGCCCCCAGAGCATCACATATCATCCCTGACATAGTCCCCCTTGTCTCGTCGCGTGTGTAATAATAAAGTAAATGCCTGGTTTATTTCGCCACACGTTCATCAATAATTATCTCACCTTGTCTCGCCACATGCACAAACCCAATATAGATCCCATCCCGCTTTGTCTTGTAGCATGTGCAACTATCAATAATAATAATAGCATGGCAAAACCTCGTGCAAACACCCCGACAATCCTTGCAACAATTCCACATGTGCCAAAGTCACAACAACATAACATATCAACTCGCACAACATGCCCATATGCCACGACATTGATAAAATAACAACACCAATATCACAACAACGCATAGCCCACGCCTTAACAACAATGTATATAAGAGTCTCAATAACAACATAATGAAACTGAAGAATAAGCTCAACAATGAAAGATATTCCATGTAATAAAAACTTCAATTGAATGCAAATAAGAATAAACTCGACAATAGAAGATATAACATGTGATAAGAACTTCAATTAAATGCATATAAGTAACCTACGAGTCTACATTGTTCAATTTCAACATATAAGCCCGTGTACACACTTGTCACCTCATGTACACGTGTTCCACATAATCCAAATAGTCCAATTAAACCCAATCCTACGGTGTACTTTTTTCCACACAAAGTTAAGCAAGATACTTATCTTAGCTAGCCAAATCAACACTCAAAAATGGCTTTGCCTTTTAAATTCACCTCTACGCGGCTCGAATCTAATAAAAATGACTTAATATCATCAAACGACTCAAGAGGAACCAATTTCGATTAATAAAGTTAAAAACTTTACACAATTCCACGAAATTCGACAAAAGTCAACCCCGGGCCTGTGAATCAAAATTTGAGTCCATGGGTAAATATCGACTATCCATAAATCTACAAGTCCATATATGTATTTTATTTTCAAATCCAATTCAACTCTCAAATCTCAAATTTTATTTTTTTCAAAATATAGTCAATTCCCCAAAAAACTTTCTTTAAATCTCATGATTATGATGTTAATCTCATAAATAATCATGCAATATAATAGGAATTGATCGAAATTACTTACCCAATAGTTGTATGTACAAATCATCTCGTACCGAGTCTAGGTTTCTAAAGTGTGATAAAGGAATCTAAGTCCCGTTTTGCAATCCTTTTTTCAGGTGCCGATGTCACAAAAGAGATAATTGCGAACCCTCACAAATGTGGCACCTAACAATCCCAGTGAAAGTCGCAAATGCGACCCTGACTTTTCATTTGGGAAGTCAGACCGTTCGTAAACCAGCCCAGGAGCCCCAATCGCAAATACGATCCGGAGTTTGCAAAAGCGAACTCTGCAGTCTTCAGCCACTTCACAAAAAATTAAGAAGAAACTCGCAAATGCTAGAACTAATACCAGCAAAAATTTGAACATCTCTTAAACTCTCCGAAATGCATCTGAAACTCACCCGAGTCCCCGAGGCTCCACACCAAACATCCACACAAGTACATAAACATCATACGTTCCGTTCGATGTGATCAAAACACCAAGATTAATATTTGGAACCACGAATCGGACACCAAAACGCATGTCATTACAATGAACTTCATGAATTGCTATAAACGCAACCATGCGTCTGATTCCTATCAAACTAACTCGAAATGACACCAAATTTTGCAGACAAGTCACAAATGACAAAACAGGCCAATTTCATGTCCCAAAACCAAAATCTAAACCCGACATCCATAAAATCAAACCATGGTCAAACCTAAGGAATTTCTAAGCCTCAAATTGCAAACTTACAGCAAAACAAGCCAAATCAACTTAGGGACCCTCCAAATTTAATTCCTAGCATACGCCTAAGTCCAAAATCACCATCCAAACCTAACAGAACCATCAAAACTCCGATCCGAGATAAAAAAATACAAAAAGTCAATCTTGGTCAACTCTTCCAACTTAAAGCTTCTACAATGAGAATCATTATTCCAAATCAAACCCGAATCACTTGAAAACCGAAATGGACCATAAACTAAAGTCATAATATATAATATGGAACTGCTCAAAACCTCAAACCACCAAACAAAATTCTAAAGCTCAAAACGATCAATCAGGTCATTACAACCTCACTGACATAGTGACATAAAATAAAATTAAAAAATGGCACTAAGTACTATTTTTCTGTCATTTAATTCATATTTTTGCCTCTGCCCTTCTCATATTGACAAAGACTTTCTTAAATGCAGTCAATCTGAAGACCGAGTAACAGTACAAGCTAGAACACGATTGAGCTCAGAAATATACAACCTCACGAACTGATTGTCCAAAGCATGAACCTTTAATGCAAGCGGTCTCTCACCGACAGGAATGTACACAAGGCTGGAAATACTAATCGACTTCCTACTCAAAATATCGACCACCACATTGGCCTTTCCGAGATGATACAAGTTGGTGATATCATAGTATTTAAATAGCTCCAACCACCTTCTATGCCTCAAATTGAGCTCCTTTTGTTTGAACAAGTACTGCAAACTCTAATGATCCATGAATACCTCACATGACATGACGTAAAGATAGTTCCTCCAAATCTTCAGCACATGAACAAATGGCTTCCAACTCTAAGTCATGAACAGGGTAATTCTTATCGTGAACCTTTAGCTGTCGCGACGCATAAGCAATCACCCTGCCATCCTACATCAATAATGCACCAAGTCCAATACAAGATGTATCATAATAGACTGTATAAGATCATGAACCTATGGGCAACACCAACACCGGCGCCGTAGTCAAAGCAGTCTTGAGCTTCGGAAAGCTCGCCTCTCACTCGTCTAACCACCTGAACGGGGAACCCTTCTGGATTAACCTTGTCAATGGGGCTGCTATAGATGAAAACCCATCCACAAACCAACGGTAATAACCCCCCAATCCCAAGAAACTCTGGATATCCGTAACTGATGTAGGTTTAGGCCAATTCTGAACTATCTCAATCTTCTTAGGTTCCACCTGAATAACTTCTGCCGACAACACGTTCCCTAAGAAAGTGACTGTGTTTAGCCAAAACTCATATTTTGTAAACTCAGCATATAACTGGCTAGCTATCAAAGTATCATGTTCCTCTCGACTACGAGAGTAGATCAAAATATCATAAATAAACACAATTACAAAGGAATCCAGATAGGACTTGAACGCCATGTTTATCAAATCGGGGCATTTTTCAGCCCAAATGACATCCCTAGAAACTCAAAATGCCCATATGGAGTCCGAAAAACTATCTTGGGGACATTGGATGCCCTAATCCTCAACTGGTGGTAACCAGACATCAAATAGATCTTTGAAAACACCTTGGCACCCTGAAGCTGATCAAATAAGTTATCAATCCTCGACAATGGATACTTGCTCTTTATGGTGACTTTATTCAATTGTCGATAATCTATGCGCATCCTCATCGATCCATCATTCTTGTTCTTCACAAATAACACGAGCGCACCCCAGGCGAGACACTAGGTCTAATAAGGCCCTTATTAAGCAAGTCTTACAATTTTCCCCTTAATTCTTTCAACTTTGGCAAGTCCATACGGTATGGCGGAATAGAAATGGGCTGAGTGCCCGAAGCCAAATCAATACAGAAATTGATATCTTTGTTGGGTGGCATCCCTGGAAGGTCTACAGGAAACACCTCTAGAAACTCACGAAAAACTGGTACTAAATCCATGGAAGGAACCTCCGCACTAGAATCGCGGACATAAGCCAAATAAGCTAGACACCTCATCTCGACCATATGCCGAACTTTCACATAAGAGATAACCCTGCTGGTAGAATGGCCATGAGTCCCTCTCCACTCTAATCAAGGCAACCCCAGTAAGGCTAAGGTCACCATCTTGGCGTGACAGTCCAATATAGCATGATAAGGTGACAGCCAATCCATACCCAAAATGACATCAAAATCAACCATATCGAGAAGTATGAGACTACACGAGTCCCAAGACTTCCAATGGTCATCACACATGAATGATAAACATGATCTATGATAATAGTATCACCCACGGGTGTGGACACATATATAGGAGCACTCAAAGAATCATGAGGCACAACCAAATATGAAGCAGAATCGGATGGCATGTAGGAATAAGAACCTGGATCAAATAGAACTGAGGCATCTCTACTACAAACTGAAACCGTACATGTGATAATCGTGTCAGATGGATCAACCTTAGGCCTGGCTAGAAAGACATAGCAATGGGGATGGGCCCCATTACTATGAACTATATCTCGAGGACGGACCCTGGCGGGCTGGCCTCCACCTCTAGTGGCCTGGCCTCCACCTCTAGCTGTCTGACCCCTACCCCTAGCTGGCTGAGTGGACGATGAAGCACCTAGGGCCACAACTATGGCCTGAGAACCCTGCTGCTGAGAACTGCTAGATGCTTGGGCAAAACCTAGCAATGTGCCTCAGATCACCATAAGTATAGCAAGACCTCGACTGATGTGACAACTAACCCTGAAACTGACCCAATCGACCTGAGTAACTACCCTGAAAACTATGGAGCGGAGGTGCACTAATAGGAGTGGGTGGGGCACTGTAGGCTAGCTGATCGGAATAAGGCATGTGAGGTCCACGACCACCTGAAGTACCGTGGGATGCCTGAAGTGCTGAATGAAACAGCCTGGGAGGATGGTCTCTACCAAAAGCACCCCTACCTCCATATGAGGCACCACTGAATCCACCAGAATGACGAGGCCTCTTATCAGACCCCTGAACTCCCTCTATGGTAGAACCTTCTCGACTCGCCTAGCGATATTGGCAGCCGTTTGAAAAGAAATATCACTCCTAATCTCCTTAGCCATCTGCAACTTGATAGGCTGAGGAAATCCCTTAATAAACCTCCTCACCTCTGTCGACGTCCCCCATTTTTTCTAAGGGCGAAAAGCGGGTTTCGACATTATGGGTGGAATGACTCTTTTATCCCCTTTCGGGGAATTTGGGTTATGGATTTTGGAGAGTCGCCACCTAATGATTATAGTGCATTAGGACACTTTAAAAGAAGAGAAGAAGATTTTGAAAGAAAACCAGAGTTCGGGTAAGGGCTTGAGATTATCTCGAGGGGAAGGTGTTAGGCACCCCTCAAGATCCACTAGTGTGGTTCCCGGCCGTGCTTAATTGTGACTTTAAGAGTAGGTGTGAACAAGCAAAGTTTGCACATAGGAAACATAGCAAGTTGAAAATTTTGAAAGAAGAAAGACACAAGTTGTTTTGAAAAGAGGAATTTTGGTTGAAAACATTAATCTAAGTTAGAACATTAAAGAAGAAGAAAGGGGTCCTAAGGTTAAACATAATATGGATCACTTTGGTGCAATACCCCACAATCATTCTCACACGAGATATTAGTGCACCAGTCATCATATCCATATTCTACCCTTCCCACCCCGTTAAGGTATTTAAACGCGATTAGTCTCGTTTTACTTATTGCATGCTAGTACCCGCCCCAACCTTTCAGTCCTGGGGTGTTAGGACTTCTAATCCTAAAAAGGGAAGAAAGGGATGGGGGCTTTGCATGGAGTTTCAAAGGATAAAAGTCTAATTCGTCATTCAAAATAGATACTAAGTAGGGGAAAGAACAATAAGACAAACCAAGGCTCAAAAAAACCCCTTTAAACAGACAACATTTAGTTTAGCATGTCTTGCATATACTCGTTTGGTCTTAAATTAAAATTAAGCGGCGGGTGGATCAGTTTAACACATAGAATTAGATAAAAGATCTACATTAGGCAACTTGGATCCAATTGTTAGGATCTGGAGTATTTTACCGGATTATTAGTTAAGGACTAACACAGACACGTTTTGAAAGAAGCAGAAATCTGCAGAAGTTCAGAAAGGTTTTGGAAAGTCGCTGGAGCTGTTTAAAGAAATGTTTCAGAAGTAAAGTGTTTATAAAAAGGAGGCTAGAGTTTGAAAGTCGTTTTGAAAGTAACTTCAAGAAATAAAAAATTTCAGACAGAGAATTGGGGAAAACGATTTTAGGAACGCGTGTTTATTAAGTTGCAGACAAGTTTGGACGAATCTGTTGAAAAACATTGAAATAGTTGCCAGATTACATGCTTATAACTCGAGCGAGCTTGAGATCCTATAGGCAGGATGTCTACTTCGATTTCTTTATTTACTCAATGCTATTTTTACCGTTTCAGGCAGACGAGAGTTGTGTTATCCTATGGTTTGCCTATTTTTTTATGCAATTCTATAGGCATGATTTCTATATGCTTGAATGAAGAAAAATGCAAGCCTATGGACATGATCTCTAGGTGATTCAAACGTTAAAAGCCTACAGACATGATATCTAAGTGATTCAAAGTAGTAAAAGTCCTATAGGCATGATATCTAGGCGAGTCAAAGTATTAAAAGTCCTATAGGCATGATATCTAGGCGATTCAAAAGAGTAAAAGTCCTATAGGCATGATTTCTAGGTGATTTAAAGGAGTAAAAGTCCTATAGGCATGATTTCTACCCTTTAACATGCAAACGACTAAAAAACCCTCCCATAACCTTTACTACTATATTCCCCAAATTTTTATTACAAAGTTATTATTACAGAGCCAAAAGTAAAAATAAAATACATCATAGCCCACAGCTAGATCCAAACTGCCTAATGCAGTCTTGATATCCAATACATGTGTTTTACCAAATTCGGGTTCCAGATTTCAAGGCCTTCTCTTAGAGTGTTTCAAAATTCCAAGGAGCTTCAAGAGCCCAGGCAATGCTTACACCCTAAAGAGTGAATGTTGTAACAGAGTAGTGCAATGTGTGGAATTACCAGCCCTTAGGCATCCAAGTTCAGAGGGAGCTCTAGGGTCCCTAAGCATGGCTTACCAGAGAGGGGTAGAACTTAAGAGCTAGGAGTAAGTGTAAAGTGAGGGAGGAACCTTAGCAGGAGATGTTCATACCAAGCCATGGCATAGACTGGCACACCCCTAACCTCTTGCTCAGATTCAAACAAATAAGAGTAGGCTCTTATAGAGTCAAACTCAGGTCTGAATGGTGATCAGGACACCAACAGACCAAAATTAGAGCTCAGCACATTGAGGGGAAAGGGAATGGGAAAGCAGTCGAGTAAAGACTCAGAAGAGTCTAGTTCTGGATCACAGATAGCAATTCATAGTGTTGCTATGACCCAGGACAATACTCACATACAAAGGGAATAGAGGGAAAGGGATTAAAACATAACCTAAAGAGACATAGCATGCTTGAA
>MU766892.1:69176-98362 GCA_026770625.1 Nicotiana glauca
TTTTCCCTTTTGAATTTATAAAAATAGTAAAAGATGTTAAAAATCAAATTAAAAGCACTGGGTTAGCAAACCATATGTAAGTATTAATTTAAAAATATTGGTATTGATTTTGTAATTAAAATTGCTATTAAATCCGGAAATGAGCTAAAATTGCAATTTCATGCAATTTAGTTTTAAAAATACCAAATGGACTCGTAAAATTATACAAAAATCATGTAAATTATGTTTTTATGAAAATGTCAAAATAAAATAAACTATTCTCCAAAATGGCAGGCTTTTGGGAATAATTATTGGAATTTATGGTGTAAAAATAAGCCCTAAATTAGTTTAAAAATTCTTTTAAAATGCCAAAATCTTTTGGGATGCTCATATATGCATACATATGCTATTTTGAGAGTATTTTTAGCATAAAAATATATAGAAAAAAATTGCGTATCAACAACCTCCCTCCCTCTGAAGCAAAAGAATAGCATGACGGGCTAGATCCACAAATCGATGCTTGTACTGAGTGACAGATGTGCTGCCTTGCCGAAGACACTTGAACTACCTCCGATAGTCCTCTATCAGTGTGATAGGAAGGAACTTCTCAAGAAAGATCTCAAAGAATTGGTCCCAAGTAAGAGCAGGCGACCCAGTTGGTCTAGTCAACATATAATCCCTCCACCATTTTTTGGCGGAACCTAACAACTGAAATGCAACAAAACTGACCCCATTGGTCGCCACTATCCTATGTTTTGCAGTACCTCATGGCAGTTGTCAAGATAATCCCGATGGTCCTCTGAAGATGCACTGCTGAAGTGATATAGAAAGAGCTTGGTAAACCTGTCCAACCTCCATAAAGCCTCAGAAGACATAGGTGGTCCATCACCGACACGTGCCGCAGCAACCAGCTGAACTGCCCCAACTGGATAGGTTGTTGAAGTCCAAAACTGGGGAGCCATCTGCCTCCTCCCCCAGCCTGAGAGACGGCTGGTGCCATAGGGAATGTGCCGGTCCGGGCCACACTCTTCATAAGGCCCACTAAACGAACCAAGGCATCCTAAAGAATTAGTGTGGCGATAAACCCCTCCGGAACTTGAGCTGGTCCAACTGGCACTGTCTAGGCTGGAACCTCCTCATCAAACTCCACCTCAGGCTCCACTGCTGGCGTTGTTACTCGAGCTCTAGGCTGAGCTCTGCCCCTGCCCCGACCTTTGGAACGACCTGGGCCTCGACCTCTGCCCATCGGCTAAAGATGTGGTACGTGTTCTCGCCATCTATGAGAAAACAAAAGTAGAAGAGTTCAATTAGCAATGATAGAACAGAATCGCATGACAGATAAGAATAGAAGTGAATTTTTTTCCTAAACTTCATAGCCTCTAGAAGATAAGTATAGACGTCTCTGTACCGATCCTCCAGACTCTACTAAGCCTACTCGTGAATTCTGAGACGTAGGAAACTTAGTGCTCTAATACCAACTTATCCCGACTCAGATTGTAGTGTGGGGGCCCTGATGGCGCCTAATATTTTACTTGCTAGGCAAGCCAATGTTAGAGTATTCTTAATGCAACCTTTAGCCAATTCAATAACAAGAACAATTAAGCTAAACAGAAGTTAAAAACTAATTTATGGAATAACATAAACCCATAACATCTGATACATGTAGGATTTAGAGTCAGAACTCATGAGCTATTACGATTCATTACAAACAGAGTCTAAAGGAAAATACAATGTTCTGAAAGAAAATAAATAGTAAAATAATAATACTTGGAAGAGACTCAAGGGTCTGCGGATACCAGCAGATCTACCTTAGTCTCCTGACGATCAAGTCCAGCTGCTAACTTAACGATCCGCTAGGGCCAATACCAAAATCCGTACAGGAGTGTAGAGTGTAGTATCAGTACAACTGACCCCATATACTGGTAAGTGTCGAGCCTAACTTCGAGGAAGTAGTGACAATGCTATGACAAGATAGCCACATAATAAACCTATGCAATTTAACAGTATATGTACGAAACAATAACAAGTAGAAGCTAGACAAGTAATATCGGGAGGGGGGACATGCTGAGGGGAATACAATATAGAGAATCACAATAGTAATGATAACTTGAACAACCAATATACCTTGAACCAATAAGAACAATTAAACACCGTAAAGGAAAGTGCACAGCATCAACCTTCGTGCTTTTACCCTCAACCTCACCATAAACTCAATAGAAATAGCACGTCATCACTTTTCGTGCATTAACTCTTATAATATGGCACGGCATGAACCTTCGTGCATTAACACTCACAATATGCTCGGCATCACTCTTCGTGCATTAACACTCACAATACGGCACGGCATCACCCTTCGTGCATTAACACTCATAATATGGCGCAACATCACCCTTCATGCATTAAAACTCTCCCTTACCATAATGCAATGAACAAAATAACAATAGGGAGATAAATAACAAGTACAAGCCTTACTTCAACATTTGGTTCCACATTATCAGCCTCAATCTCGGAATCAATACTCAATTATCACCAAAAGAATCGTAAACATGATAGGAATGATCAATTTAACAATACTAGTCTAAACATGGATAACATGAACAAAGGAAGTAATAATTGCAAGAAACCAAGTCTCATCTGCATGATTTAACCCAACCACAACGCATAAGTACTCGTCACCTCACATATACGTTGTTCCCAACATTTAAACATGTAGAAAATATACAAAAAAGTCATATTCCCTCAAGTCAAGGTTAACCACGACACGAGCCCCGCTCCAAAGACCAAACTCAAAGCTCAACCACCGCTTTGCCTTTCAAACAAGCCTCCAAACCAATAGAATCAGACAATTTACCAACCAAACGATTCAAATTAAGCCTTAGGAGCCACACATGATTGTAAAGAATTCAATTTAGGTCATTATTGAAAAAGTCAACAAAAGTCAACACCCGGGCTCGCTTGGTCCAAACCCTAAAGTCGGACAAAAACCCGATTACCCATTCACCCCCGAGCCCGGTTATGTGATTTGTTTCAGAATTTGACCTCAATTTGAGGTCTAAATCTCCAATTTACCAAATCCCTAATTTCTACCCAAAACCCCCCAAATTCCACCGTGAAAACTCTAGATTTTTGAAAACTTGTGAAATGTAGTGAAAGATTGAAAAGAAAAAATAGGTTAGAATCCTTTACAAACGATTTGGGCAAGAAGGAGTCTTGGAAAAATCACCTCTAAGATTTTAGGTTTTGAAAATTTGAAGAATTAACCAAAATTCCTATCTAAGTCATATTTTGTTTAGCTGCAGATGTCGCCTTTGCGACCTGGGCTTCACAAATGTGAAGCCCGCAAATGTTAAGGAACCATCGCAAATGCGAAGCCCTTCACACCTCTGCTTTCTTTGCAAATACGAATATTAGTTGGCAAATGCGAACATGACCCTCCGCAATTGCGACCCTATGATCGCATTTGCAATCACTGCCTTATCCAGACTCACTTCGCAAATCCGAAAAATTTTTCGCAAATGCAAAATCTGTGTGGCCCAGCTACTCTTCGCATTTGTGATGAGTAGATCATAAATGCAAACCCCTCACCTGTCACAAATGTGATGCCTGATCTCGCATATGCGAGATCAGAGGCCTGCAACAAAACTGAAACACCAGCAGCGTTCCCTATGTCAAATTTCACTCTGTAGCCTATCCGAAACTCACCCGAGTCCTCTAGGCTCTAAACCAAAAGTTCACACAATTCTAAAAATATCATACAAACTTGCTCGCGTGATTAAATCTCCAAAATAACATCTAGAACTACAAATTGAACACCAAATCAAATGGAATTTAACTTTGAAACTTCTATTATCACAATCGGACATCCGAATCATGTCAGACCAACTTCGTTTCTCACCAAATTTTACAGACAAGTCATAAATATGGTATTGGACCGATATGGGTTCCAGAACCAAAATACAGGCCTGATATCAAAAACGTCAACTATTGGTCAAACCTTTCAAATTCTTTAAGCATTTAACTTTCAAATATCCACAAAGTCCGATATCTCGGTCTAGGAACTTCCGAATTCAATTCCGGATATACGCCCAAGTCCCAAATCATGATATAGACCTACCGGGACAATCAAAACATGAATCTGGGTCTGTGTGGTCAAAATGTTGACCAAAGTCAACTCAAATGGTTTTCAAAGCAAGAATTTCATATTTTCTCAGTTTGCTCCCAAACTGTGCACACAAATCAAGGATGATTAAAATGATATTTTAAAGGCTTCAAAAACATAGAATTAGGTTCTAAAATATGAGATGACCTATCGGGTCATCACAAACTCTCTTCAAATCTCATGAATAATCATGTAATAATATACTTGAAATTGAGTCGAAATCACTTATCATATAGTTGTGTGTGAAAATTCCTCTTCAAAATGGCCTCCTACCGAGTCTAGGGTTCTAAATATGATAAATAAAGCTAAGTCCCATTTTCCAGCCCTTTTGTCGAGGTGAAGACATTGCAAAAGCGATCTGGGGTTCGCAATTACCAACCCACACAAATGAGGATATTGCATTGAAAATGTGGCACATGATAATCCTAGGGAAAGTCACAAATGCGACCTTGACTTTGAGTTTGCGAAGTCAGGTGCAAAAGCAATCATGAGATCGCAAATTTGCCATTCCTAGCCTAGGAACCCCAACCGTAAATGTGATTCGGAGTTTGTAAAAGCGAACTCTACAGTCCTCGGCTACTTCGCAAAAGTGAAAGAAAATCGCAAATGCAGTGGTCCCAATACGAGAAGAAAATTGCAAATGCGATGATCGCAAATACGATTAATTCCTTGCAAATGCGAGAACTGCACACCGGCAAAAATTTGAACATCTCTTAAACTCTCTAAAATGCATTTGAAACTCTCCCAATCCCTCGAGGTTCCACGCCAAACATTCACACAAGTACATAAACATCATACCAACTCGCTCGTGTGATCAAAATGGCAAGATAATACATAGAACCACGAAGCAGGCACTAAAACACATGAAAATCACAATGAACTTTAAGAATTGCTGTGTCTGATTCCGATCAAACTACTTGGAATGACACAAAATTTTGCAGACAAGTCACAAATGATAAAACGAACCTATTCCAAGTCCCAAAACTAAAATCCGACTCGATAGACATTAAGTCAAACCATGGTCAAACTTAAGAAATTTCTAAGCCTCAAAAGTCAACTTTCAGCAAACAAGACAAATCAACTTAGGACCCCCGAATTCAATTCCGGGAAAATGCCCAAGTCCAAAATCACCATCCAGAACAAACTGAACCATTAAAACTCCGATCCAAGATCAAATACGCAAAAAGCCAATGTTGGTCAACTCTTCCAACTTAAAACTTCTAAAATTAGAATCATCCTTCCAAATCAATCTCGAATCGCTTGAAAATTGAAACTGACCTTACAGGCAACTCATAATACATTATATGAAACTACTCAAGACCTCAAACCACCAAACTAAATGCTAAAGCTCAAAATGACCGATCGGCTCATTATGTTCTCCCCCTCTAAACAAACATTCGTCCTCTAACGTGCCAAGAGTTGTTCCAAAGTCATGAAATCTATGTATAAGCTCACCATACGCATATATTGGGGTGATCCCATGCCATCCCAATCCAAATAAGCCTAACAACACCATCTCAACTAAAGATTATCCACCCATATCGATAAGCCTTAGAACCAAATTTCAACATCCGATCATCCCTTAAAGAGATGATTCCCACATAAACACATTTTATAATCCTCAACCATCTGTAACAACTCATGCATACATCTATAATATATAACCGCACGAAATAACACATAACCCATAAGCCCATAACAATAACTCTGACCACAGTAGTTGCCAATTACCAAACCTAGTACCGGTTAATAGCCTTATAATGACTAGTGCCCTATTCCAGACCTTCACAACACTGCGAATGATGTAAGAAACATGTGAAATTCATAACTACTCACCCGACCAACAAGTCACGCCCAACGCCACCTGAGCACATACATCTCAATCCAAACCCAACAACCACAACTCGAATATGACTGAATATGGAAAGAGACACACATGATAGAAGTATCAAACAGTTCTAACATGTACAATTCCCTATCGCTATAATACTAAAAATTTGTCCCACAAGGAAGAAGCAAGAAACACGTAACAACCACAACAAATCTTACCCTAACACAACCACGCAACGGCACATGGCCCGATTTAAACTTATCGATCCATAAACAACACAAGGTTCTCATCCTCAACTTAGAATCACAAGTAAGATTAATATCCCAACAACCAAAAATCTTCTATGAATTCAATCTCGTAGAAAAAAACCACAACACATAACATACTTCCCATACCTGTGAGATACCAAATCACATGTCATGGCCGAATTATCCAAAAATCACATATATATAACAACTGTATTAATTAATAGAAAGTCAACCGTAGAATTATAATCTTCAATCGTGACAAAACCAGAATGATAAACGCGACCTACAAAAATAGAGCTCCTAACAGGTGAAGACACATAAACATAGTACAATAATCACGAAACATATCCATATGTGAAGCAAGGTAGGATGACTCATACTGATAAATTGGACCAGATCAAAATAAAACTGATGCATCTCAATAGCAAACTGGAACCATACATATAGCGACATTATCCGGTGCAACAGTCTCAGCACTACTAGGGAAAACATAAAATCAGGTTGGGCCTCCCTCTTTAAGATGCCTTCTACCCGTCTGTCCCCCATCTCTAGCAGGTTGTGTAGGTGTGGTAGCAACTGGCATGGAACCCATACCCTGAGTATCTGCTGTGGTGCTAGGAGTCTGGAAAAATCTCTCACTGTATGCCAAGTATCCCTACACTTAAAGCAACCTCTCTATTGATGTGGCTGTGGAAGCTTTCCGAAACGGGTACTCTGGGACCCATGAATAATTAAAGCACTACGTAAAACCTAAAGAGTAGACTGATCTAGCTTACCTACAAAACCTCTACCTTGATGCACCTTGACTCCAAAATAGGGATCAGTAGATCCTCCCGGTCCACAAAGATTCTTAGTCTCCTTATCCTCTTTCTCTAAAATGCGGATGCGCTCTATCTTCTAGTGATCTCCACCACCTGATGAAATAAAGTATCAATCTCTAACTCCCATTCCATCCTAAGTTTGAGACAATAATTGAGCCCCTTGATAAATCTGAAGACTCTCTCTCTTGTGCATTATGAGATAACTCACTAAAACTTATAGCATACTCAAACACGATCATAGTCCCTTGCTGCAACTGCTCAAACTCGGTGCGCCACACATCCCTTAGGGTCTGTGGAACGAACTCCCTCAAAGAAATATTAGAGAATTGCTTCCAAGTAAGTGGTGTTGTGCCAACTAGCCTACCCTCCTCATAAGCCTTCCACCATCTATACGTCGACCTCATCAGTTGGAAAGTAGTAAGGGCAACCTGTCTCACCTCCACAATGACCATAGTGCATAGAATATGGTGCACTAGTCTAGAAATCCCTGCACATCCTCAGAATTTTCACCAATGAATGTAGGAGGAAAATACTTCTTGAACTTCTCAAGTCTCTTCTGCTCCTCTTCTGATTCACTGGCCTGTCTTCAGGTTGAGTTGTACTAGAATAACACTAGAAACCTGATCAACATGGGCTTGCTGCTCTGGACAATGGGCAGCATGAGTCTGAGCTCCTCCCCCTGCTTTTGAAGTAGCTGGTGTAACAGAGATCTATCCCGCCTGAGCCTATGTACCAAACATGCTCAGAAAGTGTACTAAATTCCCCTGAAGTATATGGGTAGTAACATGCGTCTCAGATGCCTGCTCTACAACCAGAGCTATTGGTGGTTCCTCAACTACTGTTACGATAGGTACTATAGTTGTAGCACATGCTCCTCCTCAGCTTCTAACTCTGCCTCTACCCCGATCCATAGAAATACCAGCACTAGGCCAACATTATCAGTAACTGCAACTTGTGTCCTTACTATCTGTGAGAGAATAGAATAACAAAGGCTCAAACAACAAAATCAATAAATCAGCACGATAGGAATAAAGGAAGTGAAGTTTCCTAATAGTTTCGTAGCCTCTCGAAGCTAAGTACAAACCTCTCCGTACCGATCCGCAAGACTCTACAAAACTTACTTATGAATCATAGCACCTATGCACCTAGATCTCGGATACCAACTTGCCACGACCCCAAAATTTTACCTTAAGGATTGTGATGGCACTATCACGCCCCGAATCTAGGCCTGGACATAACACGATACTCGATGCCTAACTACATGTGATCAGGCGAACCAAGTGGCTAGGTCAATCAACATGTGATATCATAATATACTAAATGCAGAAGATAAACTAACACATATTGATATACTGAAAGTATGAATGATAAAAATAAAACTTTGGAAACACTAGTATAAGTCTGAAATATATTTGTAGCCAACATTGCTTAACATGAAAAGCTTGTGACTCTGTCTAACTGTTACTCTAGTCTATGAAGCCTCTAATGAAAAAATAAAAACACTGACTATTTGTACATACTGAAAGACTACAAAGTGATGATAATGTCCCGAAAAAACTTGGGTTCACCAAATAGCTAGTAGGAGAATCCTAGCATTCTAAATCGTCAACCTGTAAATCATTACCTGCATCATGAGATGTAGGCCCCGGGCAAAAAAGATGCCAGTATATTTGAATTGCACTAGTATGTAAAGCAACTAAAAGAAATAAGTAGAAATGCTAAAACTAATACTGAGCTGATAACTGAGAATTGATAACTGATAACTAAGATGATAACTGGTAGCTGATAACTGATAGATGAAATGATAGTTGATAATTAAAATGATAACTGTTGAAACTAAAATAGAAATTATAACTGATAAATGATAACCGATCGCTGAAATGATAAGTGATAACTGAGCTGAACAAAGGAAGTAAGGATATGAATACTCTCTCTTCTAAATGATGAACAGCCTGTTTATCTGAATAAACTAAGGCCTCGGGCCCAATATATATATGCACAAGCTACGGCCTCAGGCCCAATTATACGTATACATAACTTTGGCCAAAATGCATAGAGCATAAATTATGGCCTCAGGACCACATATGCATAAAACATATAAACTACGGCCTCAGGCCCAAATACAAGTGTTCAACATTTGGAGATTTAAAATCAGAAACTGAGAATCATAATACAATACATGATACTGAGATACTGAATAACACTGAGTTACATGATACTGGAATACTGAATCACACAGAGTTACATAATACTGGAATACTTAATAGGACTAGACTAAACCATGTATTCTTGAACTGATTATGAATACTGAAACTTCAATTGTTTATGACATACTGAGTAATCTATATTGAGACCCGGGGAAATCAAACCCAATTATATAATGAATACACACTGAGCTCACAACGTTCAGAATAAAAGTCATGAACGATTTATAAAGCTAGAGAATAGAAGTTCTGCAACTATTCAAGGAACTAAGCTTAACTATATTTCCGAGGCAAATAATAACATTGTAAAAAAATATAGTGTAAGAAGAATCATTAACATTCCCACACAAAAAGAGTTAGTCTCACATACCTTGAGTCTGGCCTTTTAAGCATATCACAATGTTTCACCGCCTCTTTCAACGATAATCTATGGCAATATATATCAAGAGGAACCATCATTAGCACTACGACTCACGTCTTGGTAACTTAGGAATTTTATCAGATTTCTTATAGGCGTAAATCCTCATAGCACTCATTAATGGTGTTTTCTCCACCCAAAATGTAACTAACACAATTTATCATCACCTAAATGTTTACAACAATCATAAGTTAACAGTCCAAAACCCTAGCATAATTCATATGGTTCCCTTTATCAAAACTATGTACTATTCTCCCAAAAACTCATTAGTTCATACTTATCAAAACTATGTACTATTCTCCCAATCCTATTGAATTCGAGTTCTAGGGTTTCTTTTCTCAACAATGATGTCTCAATCGAATATTTGATGATGGAAGGAATTACCCATGTTAATAAGGCGTTTGCGAATTGAAATTAACTTAGAATTATTGTTAGAACTTACCTTGGAAGATGGAGGAGCCTTGGGGAAGTAGAGTTCTCGAGAGCCCCCCTTTCTAGAGTAGGTTTTCGTGCTTGGGATATGGGGGAAAGAGGTAGGGCTTTTAAATAAGTGAAAAAAAGTAAGAAGGAAAATAAAAATAGCTCGAATAAACCTCGCCATGCACCATCAGAGGCACCAAAACTACAGTGTCTTGCACTGTCTGGCGCACTGAGGATGCCCGAGATAGTGCCTTGCACTCTCAGGGGCGCTGAGGTTACAATACCTTGCACCGTTAAGGGCGTTGATGTTATAGTGTCTTGCACTGTCAGGGGCGCTGATGTTACAGTGCCTTGCGCTGTTAGGGCCGTTGATGTTAATGCCCTGTACAGTGCCTTGCACTGTCTATGGTCGTGAATTTTTATGGCCTTGCACTATCTAGCTATAAAATATACCTCCCACAAACGTAGTCGATTTTATTAAATTTTATGCACCTTACTCTCGGTCTTCATTCTAAAATATTGCTTCCACCCATACTATCCTCGATAGGACTTCACATGTGTAAAAGGTCACATTAATACTCTTTTTAATGCATCCACAACCAATCCGAATTTAAGGAGTGTTACAGGCACCTAGTCTCTAGGACTAGGTAAGCCTAACACATGCTGAGTATTAACATAAATAACTCGCTTAACTGCAAAATATTAGCCGGTAACGAAAATAACATAGCTGAACCAAACAACAGTCATATAACTCCAAAACTGGTAGTACAGAGTTATAAGCTCTGCGGAGTATACTAAAATCTCTAAATACAATAGTGTTCTAAAATAAAAGTAAAAAATAGTATTGAATGACAATAGAAAGTGACTCCGAGGCCTATGAATGCAATGACAAATTTAGCTTGAACTCTCCGCAGCAAATCAGAAGCAGCTAACTAACGTGCAGCACGCTCCGAGGTACTTGTATCTGCACAAAAATGTGCAAAAGCATAGTATGAGTATACCACATCGGTACCTAAAAAGTATCAATACTAACCTCGATGGAGTAGAGACTAGGTTAAAGTCAAGACACTTACTAATTAAATAACTTTTACAAAATTTTAGTATAAAACTAACAATGAAAAAGCAAGTAAAAAATGGCAACAAAGGATAATCATGTGATAAATCAGCGAAATAATAAAAACACAAATAAAATAAAAGTGATAGCAATTAAGAGATGACAAACGACAATTCTACTCATCAAACCATCTTACACATGAATTACAACCAGAATAACCCTGAGGTACCCTACCTAAATTATCACAAATCACGAGTACCAAATCATAAATTATATACACATGGTATCTTGTGCCCACATTATTGATTACAATCGCACGGATAACTCACATGCTGCACGGGCAACTCAAGTGAAATAACATCAATATCTCAGATTCACACGTATAACTCACGTGCTGCACGTATAATTCACATACCAATAGTAGAAATATCTCATATCCGCACAGACAACTCACGTGCTAATAGTAATAACATCTCAGATCCGCACGAAAAATTCACGTGCTACCAGTCCAATCCACGCACAAAAGGCAGATATAAAAGAATATATGCACATGATCAATGAACATCGAGATTCATACTCCTGGACTGGTATATATGATATGTTACGATGTATGCGTGTGCAAGTGTACGATCACAACTCAAATCAACAAGTAATATCAGGGTCACTGAGTAGCACATTGAAAAATACACATTAAATCATGTAATATGCATGACACATACATGGAAGTCACACACCATACGAACATCATCAATAATATGCCCCCAGACCATCACATATCGTCCCTGACATAGCCCCCTTATCTCATTGCGTGTGCAACAATAAAGTAAATGTAGCTTTGTTTCGGCACACGTGAATCAATAATTGTCTCACCTTGTCTCGCCACGTGCACAAACCCAATATATATCCCTCCTTGTCTTATCGCATGTGCAAATATTAATAATAACAATAGTACTACAAAACCTCGTGCAAACACCCAGACAATCCTCGCAATAATTCCACATGTTCCAAAGTCACAACAACACGTGTCCATATGCAACAACATTGACAAAATAACAATACCAATATCAGAACAACTCATAGCCCACATTTCAACAATAATTTATACATGACTCTCAACAACAACACAATGAAACCGAAGAATAAACTCAATAATGAAAGATATTCCATGTAATAAGAACTTCAATTGAATGCACATAAGAATAAACTAGAAAATGGAAGGTATAGCATGTGATAACTACTTCAATTAAATGCATATAAGTAACCTAAGAATCTAAATAAGTCGATTTCCATATGTAAGCTTGTATCCACACTCATAACCTCATGTACACGTATTTCACTTAATTAAAATAGTGCAATTAAGCCAAATCCTATGGGGTAGTTTTTCTCAGATAAAATTAAGCAAGATCCTCACTTCAGTTAGGCCAAGTAAACAACACAAAAATGGCTTTTCTATTAAAATTTACCTCTGCGCGACTCAAATCTAATAAAAAGACGACAATATCATCAAAAAATGCAAGACGAACCAATTTCGATTATCAAAGTTAAGAACTTAACATAATTCCACAAAATTCAACAAAAGTTAACTCCAGGATCGCCCCATCAAAATTTGAGTCCAAGGATAGATCTCAGCTTTCTTCAAATCTCACGATTTTGATGTTAATCTCAACAATAATCATGTAATCTAATAGAAATTGAATCAAAATACCATACTCACTAGTTGTAAGTACAAGTCCCTCCTCAAACCTGCCTCATACCGAGTCTAGGTTTCTAAAATGTGATAAAGGAAGCTAAGTTCCGTTTTACAGCCTTTTATTCAGGTGCAGACGACACAAAAGCGACAAGTGCGAACCCTCGCGGATGTGGATATTCCAAAGCAAATGTGGCACCTGACAATCCCAGGGAAAGTCGAAAATGCGACCCTGACTTCGCATTTGAGAAGTCTGGCCCTTCGCAAACCAGCCCAGGAGCCCAAATCGCAGATGCAATCCGGAGTTCACAAACGCGAATTTGCAGTCTTCGGCCATTTCACAAAATTGAGAAGAAACTCGTAAATGCTATAATTGAACACCAGCAAAAATTTGAACCTTTCTTAAACTCTCCGAAATGCATCCAAAACTCACCCCAGCCCGGGGGTTCCATACTAAATATCCACAAAAGTACATAAACATCATACGAACTAGCTCAGATGTGATCAAAACACCAAGACAACATTCAAAATCACGAATCGGACACCAAAATATATGGAATCACAATGAACTTCAAGAATCTCTATAAAAGCAACCATAACTTAGGACCCCCGAATTCCGGACATAGGCCTAAGTTCAAAATCACCATCCGGACCTAACTAAACCATCAAAACTCCGATCCGAGATCAAGTATGCAAAATGTCAATCTTGGTCAACTCTTCCAACTTAAAGCTTCTACGATGAGAATCATTATTCCAAATCAAACCCGAATCACTCAAAAAACAGAAACCGATCATACACGCAAGCCATAATAAATAATATGAAACTATTCAAAATCTCAAACCATCAAACGAAATTCTAAAGCTCAAAACGATCGGTCAGGTCGTTACAACCTCACATAGTGACATAAAATAAAAAAAAAGGCACTAAGTACTATATTTCTGTCATTTAATTTATATTTTTGCCTCTGCCCTTCTCGGATTGACAAAGACTTTCTTAAATCCAGTCAATCTGAAAGTCCGTTTTGCCTTTAGATTCCAAGATAATGAAAATTAGACAAGTACGGAAAGACAGTAGAAAAGGAAGATAGAGTAGTTGGCAAAGAGTCAAATTTGAATGCTGTATAAATTCTACGGATTGATAATATTTTGTTTGGTTACCTAATAATTGCTCAATTTTGAACACAGACAAATAAGAACCAAATGGTGACAGTGGAAAAAGTCCCTTCAGCTTTCCAGTAGTCAGTGACCTAAATTTCACTCTATTTTGAGGTAGAAATCGGCTACTAGGATCATCTCCAAGAAGAAATGGTATTTTTTTGTTCTAATGCAACACTATTTCTTGCACTATTATAGAGCATGAATAATGTTGCATCAAATTTGATGCAACACTATTCATCACTCTATATTTAGTTTATTAATATTTTATTCAACCTTTTTATTTTTGTAATTTTAATTTATCATATATTGTGTATATAATTAATTTTTATGTTAAGATCTTTATAATTTTAATTTTATATCCTATTTTTTGATATATTAATTTTTGTGTATATTATATTTATGTAAAATTATAAGTTAATGTTATTATTATTATAATTGTATAAAAAGAAATAAAATCATTATTTAAAAATAAAAAATACAAATGTAAGATATCTAATATTGCTAAAATTGAAAAGTGAAAACTAAAATTTAAAAAAGAAAATTAACAATACATAAAATTAAAAATACATTATAATTAAAGTACATAAAAATACATTTCTTTATTATCTCTACATTTCTTATCAACCGTAGAATAGATTTCCTTATTATACTGCACAACATGATAATTGAGGACGAGCGGGATCTTAATGCACCAATTGAAGATGCACGTGAATGTCCAGCTCCTACGGTAGAAATGGTAGTAGATGAAGATCACCGATTTGAATAATTTTTAGCTCGACTCAAAAAAATTAAGGATAAAGATGTGTATTTTGCACTTCGTAATGCATTAATCGAGCATTTATAGGAGAATAGAGGCGAAAGTTAAATATTTATGTGGTACTTAAATTAAATTCGACTATGATGTAATATTTATTTAACTTCTTTTATCAATAATTTCACTTTTAGTTGATTTATCCTTTAAAATAATTTTGTAATAAATGATTATAATGTGAATTATACATAATGAATATGAAAAAAAAAAGAAAAAAGATAGTATTAGTTTGAAGGAAATAAAAAATAAAAAGTAAATAGAAGATAATAATATAATATAGAAAAGAGAGAAGATTTTGTGTAAAAAATAGTGTAATGATTGGAGTAAATTTGGTGTTACTTCATTTGTAGCCTCTAGGGCCAAACTTATATCACCTGATAGCCACAAAATAACCCCTTACAAGTAATAGCCTCAAAACAATAACAAAGGCTAGCAACTGAAAAAGCTGAAACTATACGCTCAACGCAAACGAAAAGGAAAACAGTCGTAATCGACTTTGTATCCTAAATTCACGCGTTCAGTATGGGATCTTCAACCTCCAAATACTATAAAAGTTGCCCAATTATTCATATTGTGAAAAAAAATTCTAGGGTTTCTGAAGATTAAACCCAGAGAAGAGCTCCCAAAATTTCACACTGAAATTCAAAGTTTTTGCACAATTGTTGCCTACAATCAGCTTAATAGAGTTGAGATTTCGTTCTTAAATTGTGAAATTGATACAAATTGCGAAAATCAACTAATTTATATGGAGATTGTGAATGTTGTAACTACCATTCCCACTTTGATTCCGATTTTACTTCAACACAGTGGTGAATGGGTAAGTGAGAGTAAATTTGTTAATTTCCTTGTTAATGACGTGTTGATCAATTCGGACTGTAGCTATGATTATTTTGTTGATGAGATACACAAGAAATTGGGTAGAGATTCAATTACAAGTTCAATGGAGATAAAATATATAGTGAATGATGGCTATATAGCAATTCCAATATACAATAATATGAGTGTGCGCTTGTATATGGAGATGAAAAAGAAAAACCAGAATATCACTGAATATCCATTATGCATAACATTGAAAACTATGTATTCAAGTGCTGAATGCTCATATTCAAGTTTATACTTGGGTGGTAACTTACTCGCAACAACTTCAGCTGGAAACTTACTCGCAACAACTTTAGTTGGTTTAGAATGTCAGAACGTAGAAGAAGTATACGAAACTAATATTGTTGAGATGATGGATAATCATGTAAAGGAAGACAAAATTGACATATTGAAGGGAATTTGTATAATAAACAATCCACAACATGAAGAAATTGCAGAAGGTCAATTGTATTGGGACAAAGATACACTCATTCGTGTAATGAAGCACTACGCCATACGAGAAAAATATCAATTTATAATCGACAGATCATCTACAACAAGGTATAATTTCTACTTATGAGGTTGCACTTCTCTATAATTTTATGTATACAGATCTGTATAAAAACTGTATAATTATTGTATAGTGAGATTGCACTTCTCTTAATTTTATGTATACAGATCTGTATAAAAAAGTATAACTATTGTATAGTGTAATTTTATGTATACAGATCTGTATAAAAAATATATAATTATGGTATAGTGAATTGCATGTGTATACTCGTTATTTATTTGAGACACAAGTGCAAAAATCTAAAGAGATGTATTATCATAACACTATATTTTAAATAGGTATTGTCTTACATGCGTGGATGAAAGTTGCAAATAGAGTCTTAGATCTTCAAGTCTACACAAATCAAATTTCTTCAAGGTTAGACAGTTCAATGATGTTCACACTTGCCCAGAGATGACTAGACTATTTTCACAATGTCATGCTACTTCGTCTGCCATTGCAAAAATGATTTGCAACAATATGCCAATCCAAAAATAATATACACTCCGACAGACATTATGAGCGACATGAAACAACAGTATGGGATTAATATGAGTTACATAAAAGCCTATAGAATAAAAAAAGGCGCTTGAACTACTAAGAGGGATACCACGCAAATCTTATAGAAAACTGCCGGGTCATTTGTATATGATAAATATGACAAATCCTTGTTCTTTCACAATGTAACATAAATCAGAGGACGGGTGCTTCACGTATGTTTTGGTTGCACTAAATGCATCAATCATAGGATGGAAATACTGTTATCCTATTGTAGTGGTTGATGGGACATTCCTCAAATCATCACACAGAGGAACAATGTTAATAGCTAGTGCACAAGATGCGGCAGGTGAATATGTTGCAGTCTTGAATAATAATTATATATGGTATAAATAGTTCTTATCTATGTATAACAAAAATAACATGTGGATGCTTTCTTATTTGCTTAACCAGGTAAAATTTTTCCACTAGCATACGCTGTTGTAGATTCTGAAAATGATGCTTCCCGAGAATGGTTTTTTGAAACGTTTAGACAGGCTTTTGGGGAAAGGGAAAGGATGTACATCGTATCGGATCGTCATGCAAGCATATTGAGGGATGATTCAATTTTGTATCCAGAGGTATCTCACTGTGTATGCATCTTTCATATTTGGAATAACATAAAGAAGCAGTTCAAGAAGAACCATGACCGGCTGAGGGAAGTATTTTTTGCAATGGCCAGAGCATACAAAATTAAAGATTTTTATTGCCTCATGAAAGATATGGACATCATTGATAAGAGGGTAAGGGGTTACCTATTCCAAGTTGGTTATGAAAAGTAGTCTATAGTGCATTCCACTGTTAATAAATCCATGGTGATGACTTCAAATATTGCCTAGTCACTCAATGCAAGGAACAGAGAGGCAAGAGAGCTACCAATCATGAGTTTGCTAGATTACATGATGAATTTGGTTATGGAATGGAATAATACAAATAGAATGACTGCAATGAGTACATTTATTGGCGTAGGAAAAAAATATCATGAAGTACTGAAGGAAAATAGCTATTTGTCGCAGAAAATGATGGTAAATATTCTTTTATCATGTCTTGTTTCATACGTCGGAGCAACATACTTTGACAAAAATGCATTAATTCTTGTCATATTCCTATTTTGGTTTTACTAATGATATCTATTTAAATTTAGGTGAGGACTTCAACCGATTATGTATATATAGTAATGGATGCTGAACAAAGGCGGAACATAGTCTGCATGCAAAAAAGAGAATGCTCGTGCAAACGATTTCAAGTGGATGATATTCCTTGTCCACATGTTATGGCAGTATTAGACTACATACACATGGAAGCACCCAAATATTGTTCTGCCTATTACACCAAGGAATACATCAAGAAGACATATGAAGTACCAGTTAATCCACTTCCAGGTAAAACTTTATGGTACCTTTCAACAGAGGTGTTAGATAATGTGGTCCTACCACCGATAGTGAAGGGCAAACCAGTAAGACCGACGATGTCACGACGCAAGGGACTTTATGAATATATGTATACAGAAACTGTTACATGTGGACTGTGTGAAAAACAAGTACATAACAAAAGAACATGCAGGAATCCTCAAGACAACTAGTAGATGCTACTACAGTAATTTAGTATTTTCTAACAGTTTTTCTTCTGAATATTACAATTGAAAAAATAATAAGATTTGCAATCAGATTCTCTATGGTGTATGAATTAAGATGCTACTTTTTGTCATAATGAAAGTATTGGTGGAAGTTCTATTTCAAATACTATTATGGATGTCACTATACAAAAATATATATAAAATAGATGACAATGTACAAAAAAAATTGTTACTATACAAAAATATACAAAATAGACTGTCACTGTACAATTGATAAGTAATATTTGGTCCTATACAAAACAAATATAAAACAAACTATAGCTATACAAAATAGATGTCACTATACAAAAACTATACAAAAAAGAGAGATTACCAAATAAATATACAAAATAGAAATTGTATATTTATACAATTTACATACAATAGACTGTGACTATCCAAAAAATATACAGATAGATATAACTATACAAAATAGACTGTCGCTATATAGTTTATATACAGTCAGCTGTCCCCAAAACATCGTTCACAAAACTTCCTTTAGCAACACCAGCTAAATTTGCAAAATCTGTCTAAAATGTAAAAGTTGTCGAAATAGATTAAACTGTATAAATTACAAAACTAAAATTGTAGAAAAGTCAAAACTACACAAAATCAGAAATTTTGATAATTTCACTATTAACTGCAAAACTACATAAGAAGTCACAATTAAAAGTAATATTCAATATTAGCATTTCAAACATATTGTTCAAAGACACCCCAAACAAAAAGCATAAAACGTGATATAAGTATGCAATTGTATCCAATTATAGACAATATCAAAACCAAACTACTTTCATCTTAAAACTACATGTGAATTTTCTGTTAAACTATCCCAAACTACTACATCTTGCCCTTCAACTTGCCCTTTTTCTTGATATCCTTCTAAGTATCGTCATCACCAATATCATTCAACTTGTTATTTTTCTTGATATCCTTCAAATTCTTGTCATCACAAACTGGCATGTGTCTTGACCTTTTTCTTGTTATCCTTCAAAGACTTGTCATCAACAGCGGAATGCGATTTGCTGTTTTTCTTGTTATCCTTTTTTGTCTGATCCTTCAATCTACCAGTAGACTCGTCATCACTAGCTGCATGTCCTCTTTATTTCTTCACTCCATAATCCCATAGCAATATACCATATCGGTTTCGTATCCCATCAATATCAATAGTTTTAGGAATACTGCTGCCTTGAATGATGTACTCAGCAAATGCAGCAACATAAACACCACAATCACTGCATACAAGGTAGCACATAAATATTGAATAAAATTTAGGATAATATCCAAATAGGAATTCATGTATAAAAACTAAATAAGAATCAGAAATATTCAATAATAATTTACGTGTTATCTTGTGTTGGCAACCCATCAACGATATGAATCTCAAAAGGATCATTGGCGGGGATTCCCATAGGATTCTCCTTTGTGTACCAAAAATCAATACGATGAAGGAAATATGGGAGCAACACTGAGTATGGCTCAACTGATCTCCGAACTGCACTATTCTGTCGCGCGCCACTCATGGAATCAAATATATAAATGTGCAGATCTTTGAATGACAATCTCGCCAATATCCAATGCCACTTATCAGATAAATTTATAGGGAAAAGGACTTCATCAATAGTAGACCAAGGAACATTACATCTAAAAAAATACCCAAGTATATACTCAGCAATTGGATCAGTTTCAGTAATCAAATTCATGTCTCTGTTTTTATCCAAAAACTCCTTGTACAAATTCAAAATCAAGCAGTTAAACCAATAATCAGTAGTTGTGAATCTGACTGGAACATCAATACCGTACTTCCCTTTCTTTCTCAAATAGTAAAAAATTACATCAATATGCTGAAATATGAAGAATATACACACATAGTTAGAAAATTACAGTATGAGAAAACTAAAAATGTATATCACCAGTTTATATTTTACAGTTAAGCGTTGACTTACTGAATCACACATAGGTAGGCCAGCATATGTAAATGTGAAAAACTATTTTTTTCTCAAATATCATCAACTCCAAATTCGAAGGTTTTCTTTAGCTTATTGCTAGCCTCCGTATAAACACTGTTCCTGATGAATCATAATAAAAAGATATGGTTCATAACACGAAAATAAACAAGAAAAAAAAAACTGAAACACAAAACTTACGACGCATTAGTCCTTAAGCCTCTATTGATAAAATTATTCCACTTACACAATATTTTGAAATCATCAGGATTGTCAACATTTCCTTGAAAAGGATACTTAATAGCCAAGATGGGCTTCTTTGACTTAGTTGGCTTATTTTCAACAACTTGGATGGTGCCACCAGAGTCAAATGTGTTAGTGAATGGTGACTTCATGACCCCTGCTGATTTCCTTTCTCTAGGGTTCATTTTAGGTGTGTCATGAATAACAACTATACGATTTTCCTGTATAGTAGCAATATTTTTCTCCACTCCTAAACAATCACCATGCTCTTGATTGAAATACTTTTGGGTGATTGCAATTATTTGAGCCTCAGCATCACTACTCCGGGTATTGTTCTCACCAACTTCCTCACAACTATTTTTACCAAGTTGTATAGAATCATCCACCAAACTTCCCATAGTAGCAGTATTTTTTTCACAAAACTGCTAGGTGATTGCAGTGATTTCAGGCTCGGCATCCTCAATCCAGGATTCGTCATCACCAACTCCTTCACTACTTTTACCATCTTGTATAGAATCCTGAACCACACCCTCCATAACATCAACAGTTTGCTCTAGACCTACCTCATTGTCAATATTTTTCTTTACAACTTCTTCAATGCTAATATTTTTCTCCATAACTTCTTCACTACCAAAGTTATTCTCTGAAACTTTCTTATCATGACGGTCGTCATCTTTTCGATTACCCTATTTAGAAAAAATATACAAAAAGTTGTAAAATTATAGTAAAAGGTGAAAATAACAAATAAGCATAGTCATGAGAATACCTTTGAAGCATCGCGTTCACCTAGAGCTTTAAAAACCTTTTCGAATGAGGAAATCATGAAGTTCTCCAAAGATGAAACCTTGTCATTTACCTATAAAAGGAAAAGTGAAACCGAATATCAAGACAAGGGGAGAAAAATAGTTAAGGTGTGTACAAGTTCACTCGGACACACTAATGTGAGAACAAAAACAAAAAAGAGAACAACAAAGATGTGGACATGGTAGACGAGAACAAAGAGAAGGGAAAGAGACCACCAGATTCTGCACATAAATTAGGCATAAATTAGACAAAATAGAATTGTACCTTCTTGATTTCACTTCTCAGAAGTTTCAGCTCTGTCTCGCTTGAATTCAAGTTACTGGGCTGTGGATCTGGATTCTCATTGTTGATAGATTGTGATTTCGGCTTATTTTTGAGTTCTTCTTAGCATTTGTTTTAACTTCAGCCACGACTCCAGATTCAAGATGAATATCATTTTTATCTTTACAAACCGGGACAAAGTCATACGATTGAAGCCTTGCTTGTTTATCATTTGTTGGGAAAATGTTACCAAACACCAACTACATATAAATAAATAAATAAAAGTTAGCAATCATGATTTCTTTTTTTAAAAAGACAACTTATGTATCAGAAATGTATCATAAATGTATCAAAAATGTATCATAAATGTATTAGAATGCATAATTCATGTATCGGAAATGTATAAGAAATGTATCAGAAATGCATTATATGTATCAGAAATGTATAATTTATGTATCAAAAATATATATTTTTTTACCTGATCTTGACTTAAAACAAAAAAAATTCCTCAACCTCTTAAACGTCAGCTTCTTCTTTACTTGCCAGTTAAGTATGCATGGTACAAGATCTCCAATCCGGTAAGCGAGGTTTTTATGAGTGTAGGGGCAGCATTCATAAAACCAACACTGGAATGCCAAAGGCAAACCACCATATCGGTACATCTCTCTCCTGCTACGAACCTTATCCTTCATTGACTCCAACATAGCATTAAAAACCACTTTTCCCCTAGGAAAAGTCTCAAAATCACCAGATTCAACCAATAGAAAATAATTCTTTATTATTAAATCATCATTCGTAATAGAAAACAGAAAACTGTGAATGCAATACAATACTGCAATCTTTAATGCATCCTCATTAGATTTTCATATCTTTTTTAAAAAACAGTCAGTTAACAATTTCTTAGACACTTTCGACATGCTTGAAAAGTACAATTCCACTAACCGACTCGACTGCACAGATTCATAATCCTTATTGGGATCACCATTACACTTTAAACCTGTGATAATACAAAACTCTACAAGTCTAAAGCACAACTTGGTGCTATTCACTTTTATTCACTTTAATCCATAACTCATTATCTTTAGGTGATACTATTTCCCTAAGCAATAGTGAATGGATAAGTTGGTTCTATATAAAAAATTCGGGCAAGTCCACAAAATAACCAAAACATGTTCTTCTAAACATCTCAATCTGCTGATCATCCAAATTATCTTTCAAATGTTTAACTATACTACAGTTTGTATGCACACTGATACAAGTACTATAATGATCACCCAAAGGAACATAGTAATCCCAAAGCTGCAAACAACACAAAAATATAAATATATATAAGCTTCGTAACAATCACAATTACGCACTTTAAATATTACTTATACAATATGTGGATAGATGATACGCTTTATATACTATTGACTTGATACACATTATATACAATATAAAAAAGAATGATACATTTTATATACAAATCTGGAACATAACTGCTATATTGGTTATCTCAAATTTCTATATATTAAAATAAACTAACCGCACACAAGTCAAAGTTATATCATTAGAAAATACCTTCAAATAAGATGAACTAGAACATTTTTGATCAGCATGAACTTTTCTCTTTTTTGATGGAACATCATCCCCCTCACTCTTAGCCTTCCTTTTAGAACATTTACCCTTATCCTTCACAATATCCTTTCCCACTATTTTAATCTTTCTTTTTGAACTTGTCCCTTTTTCAACAACTACATGCTGAGCAGTGTGTGACCTCGTTACTCTATCGCTGGAAGTCCCGCTATGAGAACGAGTCCTTCTATCAACAAGGGTATTTTGCTTACCTTCACTAGGGGTATTTTGCTTACCTTCACTAGGGGTATTTTGCATTGATTCAACAGATTTATGGGTTACATGCCCCAAATCGCACCCAAATTCTGGTAAATCTTCAAAATCGTCATCATCATTCCTAATGAAATTAGTGTCATATTTCACTAATTGACCGGTTAATTTCAGAGAATTTAGAGATGCCTTCATCTTCCTTTTTTTCTTCTTCATCAAAGACTTCTTTTTCCCCATTATAGAGACGAATATGAACAAAAATCGAAAAACCTAGAGTCGACTATGAACAACAATCGAAAAACCAACTGAAATTTTGACTTACATTGAAGCCAAGAGTAAAAATGCAGAAGGTGTGTTTGAGAAGAAAGGTGTTTTGCTCGAGCCGAGTTAACTGAACGAAGGCGTGAGTGTTTTATGGATTATAGGCTAGTAGATGTAATAAGTTTGGGCCGCAGGGACATTTCGGGTCCAAGGGGAAAAACTTGGGTTATTAAAATTTTTAAGGGCTATATAGGATAGTTTTTCCAATATTTTGGTGTGAAATTTGATGCAAGAAATGGTGCTAGCCTTGGAGATGGCTTAGCTACTGCTCAAAAGCATTTTCGCACTGATTGGTATGGACCAAAAGTGAAGTCCGTCTCATTCAAATAAAAAAAGACAAGCCCCTCATGATTTCATTTCTTGAAATGGTTGAATGTGAGCTATGTTTTTTCTTATCAAGTTGAACTAATAGCCTCTTTACCTAACACGATAGCCATTTGTTAGTTGTAAAGCCAAGATCAAGATGGGTTGTGACTTGTAGTGTTTTCATTTTATTTGTGATTTTTTCATTTCATGATCGGCTTAGATGTTTTGCATGAATTACTTATGAAAACAATTAGAAATTATTTGAGTGATTGATATATGGACCAACTGTTCAGCCTTAAACTATTGATACCCACAGAGTATTTTACTTTTTTCATTAGTTAAAGGTCGTTTTGAGCTAGTATAGAAAAGTGACTTTTCTCGCATATTAATGGAAAAAGGAGTCCAAAAAAAATGCCAAAACAGACTTGAAGTAAATAAGGCTGAACTCAGAGTACTGAACTCAGTCCCGTCTAGCCATGAGTTTTGCCAAAATAAATTTGGAATTTATTTTCAAAACTAATGTTTGACCATAAATTTTACCCACATTTGGGCAAAATTCCAAATCCCGAAATCACCCAAATTGCTGATTTTGGGCCAAAATTTCAAAACTTGGGAATTATATACATATGTTTCCAAAATAAAGTTGAAAAATATATTTTGAAAACGTATGTCCGAACACATTTTTATCTTTAAATCAAACTTCACCCAAATTAAATTTTTCAAAACAAATTTAAAATATATGGCCAAACAGTAGCTAAAAATTGGCAGCTATACTTGGAAGTCTATTTATTTTGGTGGAACTCTTTCACACCATAGGAGTTCGATTCTGTTTTCTTTCCCGGGCCCCCTTTCCTTTATCCCAATTATTAGGAGAAGAAGGGAATTGTCTTATTTTAAGAAAAAAGATATACTGAAAATTGTCCTTTCTTTGACTGCAGGAAAGAACAATACAGTAAGGTAGTGAAGGATTGACCAAGGTGAAATGTAGTGGTAACGAGGCACATATTCATTTGTGCGGCAGCTCTATTATTGGTGGGAAAGACCAAGGTTTGAATTTAAGAAATAAGTAGTTCAACACCTCTAGGCTCTATGTCCTACTAGGAACATATTGGATGCCAGAAGATTAGGAGGAACTGTGTTACTTCTAGTCCGAAATTTTGAGGCTACTTAAGAGGCTTTTCACTGTATAGTTAGTGGCAAAGTCAGAATTTGCAGGATTTTTTTGTCTAGCTATACTATAATAGAAACCTATTTATCACCTTTATTTAGGTTTTTATTAATCACTTTGTAATTTATATTTACTAGTTATATATAAAATCATAAAAATGAAGAAATTCAAGATCCTTTAAATCTATCCTATTAGTTACATGACATTTAACTCCCATTTCCAATATTTTCTCCTAGATTTAAGATTCTTTCCTTTTTCAAATGATTAGAAAAATATATTTTCTCTTTCTTAACAATTACCCAAAATTATTCTTATTCATAGTAAGAAATCTCGCTTACCAAAATCTTGTTTACCCAAAGTTACTCCCCCCCTCCCCCCTAAAAAATGCAGATTCTTTTTCGCTTCCAAAGCTTTTGAAATCTTACTAATCACCCAAAATCTTTATTTTTTATTGATACAATACGAAAAAATTCGAGATATTGCTCTAGAATCAAGTTGCAGGTAAGTTTTGAATCTTGTTTTCGTTATTTCTAAAATCTTTATTGTATGTGACTTGTATATGATACAGTAATACCCAAAAAAATACTTGATCGAAGCCAACCCTGCACTACTATTGAGTTGCGAGAGAGGTCGAAGCAGCTTTTACCCGATGAAGTCGGGATCGATTTCTACATGGAGCTAGACATTGGAGTCGAGTTTCTATCTAAATTCGAGTTGTGTATTTTCTCTTAATTGCACTTCTAAACATTTTTGGTTTTGAATTTAATTCTAATTTCATAATACTACAATGCTAAATCAGACTAAATAAAGCTACGGTTAATCTATTGCAAGTGGTTTCAAATGGATAAAAGGCACTAGGGTAGTGACTTTCGCCTAGGTGGTAATGGATTCTTGAGTCTAAAACTAGATTGTCACATTTAGGGAGTATGATATAACCATTGCACGATTTTACTCTCTCTATACCTCTCGGTAGTTCGAGTGATTTTGCCCGAATTCACTGTCTCAAGACCAATTGGGTATGCAAATTTGCACAAGCAATCAAGATTCAAATCGGGTATTACAATCTCTAGGTTTAACCCTTTAATTGGGGCTATCAATCTCTTGAATACGCCCCAATTCCTTGTTGGACTAATTTCATAGACTTAGGCTCTCTTTCTCAAGAAGAGCCAAAGTCTACTAGGCATAAACTAGTGTTTGCAACCACTAATTCACAATTAAAACCCTAAATTAGTCCAAATATCAAACACACATAGACAATCATGCATCAAAATACAAGACCCATCAAATACCCATACTAGGATTGAGCCACAACCCTAGCTTATGGGTCTAGCTACTCATACTTATAGATGAAAATAAAGAAATAGATGAAGATAAACTCATAATAATTAATTGCTAAATTAAACTTGAAGATTCAAGGTTGAAATCACGCTAAAATTACTTAAAATAGATAAAAGTAACGAAGTCACGAGCGCAGCTCTCAGTACAAAATTATCCGATTCCCAAAAAATGGGAAAAGAAACAACTTATACTAGGCCAAAAATTCTGGACAAAAATACCCATGTGGGGCTAGTGCAGACCGCACAAAATCGAGTGCGGCAACACTAAGGCTCTGGGCTCGAATAATCAGCTCTCTGAACTTGGGCAATGCGGACCGCACAAATTCGAGTGCGGCCGCAATGGCTTCTATTGCGGTCCGCACAAAATGGATCGCGGACCGCATTGGGCTTCAACCTTCAACTTGGTAACTCTCTGAACCTTGGCTCTGTGGACCGTACGAAATCGAGTGCGACCACAATGCTCCCAATGTGGACCACACAAAATCCTTTGCGGTCGCATTGCCTTTTGGCCTGAAAAGCACCCTCTTTGAACTTTACATATGCGGACCGCACAAAATGGTGTACGGCCATACTGGCCCTGTTTGACTAAGCTTTGTCTTGTCTTTGTACTTGTGCAAGTTTCACTCCTTTTTGCGCTGGTTTTTGACATCTTGTTGATCAAACCTGCAATCAAGCACAACTTGTGAGACTTTGGAACTATTTTGTACACATTCCCAATCAAAACTTAAGCAAGATGGAGTCTAAAATGCATCATAATCTCTAGTTATCAATACTCACTAATGCAATGATAATACGATTGTATTAAGTTTTAGTGTAGAATTGTGATTGAATCTTGAAGAAGATAAAGATCATAATTGTGTCACAATTTTTCAGAATGTATTGCGATTGTATTATAATTGTATATGTATCATAATTGTTGCAGGAATTGTCTTACAATTGTATGATAATTGTATATTCACTGTAGATTGTAACGAGCAGTTGTGCGTTCGTGACAAATTGTGACGACCCGACCCGTTTCCCCCATATTATGTTGCTCTATGTTTCAATATCAGTATTTAAGTTGATCGGATAGAATTGAATTGGTTTTAGTTAGAAATGAGGTACTTAGCCTCTTAGAAGGAAGCTTGTTTTGGAAAAGTCAACCGAAAGTTGATTATATAGTTAGAAGGATCGGATGTGAATTCTGGTGATTTGGTTAGCTTCGGGGGATGATTTGTGACTTAGGAGTGCGATCGGAATTGAATTTGGAGGTCCGGTGTAGAATTAGGCTTGAATTGGCGAAGTTTGAATTTTGGCGGTTTTCGGTTGATAGGTGAGATTTTTATTCGAGGGTCAGAATGGAATTCCGAGAGTTGCAGTAGCTTCGTTAGGTGATTTTGGTTATGTCTGCAAATTTTTATGTCATTCAGACATCGTTTGGTCGGGTTTTTGATCGAAAGTGCAATTCGGAAGTTTTTAAAAAACTTAGGCTTTGATTTGATGAAAATTGAGGATTTTGATGTTAACGATAGTGTTTTGATGAATCGAGCAAGTTTGGATAGGGTATTAGATCATGTATGTGCTTTTGGTTGAGGTCCCGGGGGCCTCGGTGTGATTTCGGGTGGTTAAATGGGAATTTTGAAGCATGTTGCAGGTCTGGTTTTTATGGCTTCTGGTATTTCCGCATCTGCGGAAAAGGAGACGCAGAAGCGGTTCCGCAGATGTGGTGGGGAAGATCGCAGAAGTGATCAGGAGTGGCCCAAGGATTTTCTGCATAAGCGGACTGGTAAGCGCCTTTGCGGGGCCGCATAAGCGGATTGTAGACCGTAGAAGCGGTCGAGGGGAAACCGCATGAGCGGATGTTTGGATCGCATAAAGTTAGACCGCATAAGCAGTCCATATGTCGCATAAGCGGGACCGCAGGTGCGGTCAGTAGACCGCAGAAGCGAAAAATCGTTGTGGCAGAAGGGTTTATATCATTAATTCATCCGCGAGCCTATGTCATTTTTTCCTCCATTGTGGAACGATTTTGAGAGCTTGGAGGCGATTTTGAAGAGGGATTCAAGGGTTAATGATTGGAGGTAAGATTCTTGAACCTAAAACTCGTTTTATTGAGAAATCTACCTAGAAATTCATGGAATTAAGCCTAAATGAATGAATTAGGGGTTGAGTTTTTGATATTTCAAATTGAAATTTGATAGGCCATTTGAGCTCGGATTTGGGAGTTCTTGGTATGTATGAACTCGTGGAGAGACGAGGAATCCGATAATGTGAGTTTTGTAATTTTTTGAGAAGCGGGCTCGGGGCTCGGGTTTTGCTAGTTTCGAGATTCTTGATATTTTTTGATTGTTTTCGATTGGGTATTGTTCCCTTAGCATATTGTAATGCATTCGCTCTGATTTTGGTTAGATTCGACGCGCGTGGAGGCCAATTTGAGGGGCAAAGGCATCGCGAGCGAGAGATTTCACCGGTTCGAGGTGAGTAATACTTGTAATCGATATCCTGAGGGTTTGAAACCCCGGATTTGCACATCATAGTGTTGTGTTGTGGTGACTTGCACACCAGGTATGAGCGTGGGGTAGAGCACCGTTGGGGATTGTGACTTGGTCCGTCCCGATTATTGATTTTACTGCGTGATTGACTGAAA
>MU766893.1:7427-26090 GCA_026770625.1 Nicotiana glauca
TTAGGGGTGTGCATTCGATTTATCGATTCGATTTTGACCCTTATCGATAATTACTTATCGATTATCGATTTGTACATATGCTTATCGTTATCGTTTCAATAAGTTTTCAATTTTTTCGATTTTTTTTATTTCGATTTCGATAATAAATAATCAATTCGATTTATCGATAAAGCGATTCGAATGCACACCCTACTTCTATGCTATATTAGACACTTCATCGGGACGAATCTTTATATATAGTTGACAGCAAGTGGTCTTAAATACAATTTTTTATGGTACTAGCAGTTCATTGTCAACGATGATTGCATAATTCATTCTGCCTCACCTAATTCCTACTCCCTCTGGTTTACAATGAGTGTCCAATTTATTTTTAGCATGCTCATTAAGAAAATACTAAATTCTATATAAAAATACCTATTATGACTAAACTACCCCTAATAAACATTTAATGTGAGGAGTAAGAAAATTTTTTAGGGATATGTATATAGGGGTTATTTTGTAAAAACAAATTGAATTCTTTCTCGATTACATGACTAGACATTTATTTAAAACCAAAATAAAAAAATAAATTGGACACTTATTATAAACCGAAGGGAGTACAAATTTATTAATTTGGGCTCCACGTTCTGAAATAGTACACCCCGCACCCCAAGAATTTAAAGAAAAATATTAATAATTGATCGCTCTGGAGTGGAATATGAATTTAATGGCTTTGACTGTTGGACGAATGATTGAGTCACCTAATTAATCTCGTTTGATTACTTGATTTAGGCATGAATTCATTTGCAGTGGATTGCTAATAATTTGTTTTTGTTAGACTTGAGTTAACAATTGAAAAAATAAAAAAAGAAGATTCTCATTGCCATTACTTGTTAGTACGGTAAAACCTCTTTACATTAGTTTTGTTTGTTCCGATATTTTTTGACTCTCATAGGAAAATGTTATTATAGAGGACATATATTATACGGAAAATTTCACATAACAACCAATGGAATCCTTACTTTTCAATTTTAAAGCCTATATTTCAATTTACAACTAACTAACCCAAAAACAATAGGCTAAGATTCAATATTCAACTACAATAAATTCTCAAAATTACTATTTAATTTTAAAAAAAGATTACTCAAGCTTTTAAGTTGATTTTTGCATCAGCAACTTTAATTCAAATATTAGTTCAACAAACCAAATCCATTTGAATGGTGAAATTAGGTTTTTAACAAGCTTAAATATGTGGGTTTAGATTTCAAATTTGATTTTGTGAAAAATTTGGAGTGAGTGTTATTTAGAACTATTAAAAATAGTATAAGAAGGTTGTATATAAAATTTGAAGTCATTTAATGAAGATTTGGACTGGTTTTGAACAAGAATTGCCATTGAAAATCGTGTAAGAAGTTCGTAACAGACGCTTATATAAAGGTGTATAATAGTGTATAAGATGTGTTTATACACTCATATACACTATTATACAAGATTATACATAATTATATAAAAAAACTAACTTCATCTTCTTCCTTGCGTCTTTACTGAAATTTAACTCAAATCTTGCTCAAATCTACTCAAAATCACTTCAAATTTATATTTTGAATTCATTTTGATATTTTCAATCAATTGGAACAACACCAAATCCAAACAACTAGCAAACTCAAAAAAAAAAAAAATCTATTTTCGAAAGCAAAGCTTTGAATAGCCTTCAATAGTGGACTTATACTCTTCAATTTTCTTACATTGCAATCAGGTAACACAGGAGGAGAAGCAGTAATGGCGGACGACCCTTTGAAGCATATGTAGAAAATGTGTGAAGAAAAGAGAGTGAAAGCAATGGTTATGAGAACACAAATTTAACTCCATAGCTTTTAGAAGCAATGATTTGCTAGAGCTTTCAAAATATGTGCAATATAGGCTAGGTCGGGTAAAACTAAAAACCATAGGTCATTCTTTGTTATAGTGAAGATATCAAGTGTATTTTCTTGTAATTCTTTCTATATTTATTGTAATATAACATAAAAATCGATTTCGAGAAAACTTGACTTTTATAATGAATAGATATTATATAGAGATGTTGTTATACATCATAGTTATTTAAAACAAAAAAATTGACAAAGATTCATTCAACTAAGGGGCCCCTTCACCGGAAAATTATATTATATTGCTAGATAAATTTTTATGCTTTATGTATATTTACTATAGGTTTGACTCCCCTAAACTTTTCGAAATATCTATATTTTTATATTTTGACTTTCATATTAATGAAAATTCTGATTCCGCCGGTACCTTAATTCCTTAAAGCATCTACCTTTGCTTGTGAATGAAAAAGTTAATACAGTATAAACAAGAAACAGAGCGTCAAGCTGTCAACGCATATCTAAATTTTATATTAACAGCAAATAAAAGAAGAATTACAATTAAAATTGTATCATGACAATTGTAACAATGACACCAATACTGGATCCGAATTCGCTTTAGCAGGAAACATTTTATGAACTTTATCCCTCAAAATAGAACTTTTCGTTAGCCCCAAAGCCATGACCGGACACCGGCTGGTAATTTTAAAAAAGGAAAGACACCAATATGAATCTTTGTTTTCCTCCATTATATTAGATCATTAATTCATTCTGAGTGAAGATTCTGGATGGAACAGCAAAGCGAGCTGAGAAAGATCTTGAGAGGTCATCAGCATCGGACAAAAATGAACCTTGATCAAAATTCTGTGAATAAGAATGAGGATCATACGAAAACCGCATTGATGAGTTTGAGCAATCGAAAATATATTTCTTCTGCATCTTTATCTTCCTCCATAGCAGTCTCCAGATTGGTATTTTGCTTGATGATCGGCTCACCGGCAAGTTATAGGATACGAAACGGTCGTACTCTAAACCGGAGTAACACCGCCGCGAGCAGACGACGTTCCCTTCGTCTGAATCATACCAGGATCCGGTATCCATGAGAGGAGACAAAATAGTATGTGCGTGTGATATGAAAGTATTTGACTTTTGTGACTCAGTTTTGTAGCATAGAGAGTGTAAACGCATGAAACAAAAGGTGGTGCTATTGGTATTTATATATAATGTCTAATATACGTTCCTACTGTCCAGTCTGGTGTAAAATGGTTCAATAAGTGAGCCGGCACGTGATATGTTCAAGGATAAATGAGTCATTTACAGTACGTAGGGTTGAATTGCTTCTTTGTCTTTTTCTCTTTTCTTTTTACGTTAATAACGGAGAGATAGAGAACCGGACTATCTAATAATCATTGAAATTCAAATTTACTAGATTGTTTGGACGCAATTAGTGGTGGACCCAAAATTTAAAAGTCATGAGTGTACTTTTGCATTCGATTAAAATCTGTTTTGTATATAGAGTGTTACTATTTACTAAAGACATATACATATATATATAGAATTTTTGCAAAACTTTTCGGGTGCCCGTGACGGGTGCCGGTGACCCCTCTATATAACAGAGATCCACCACTAGAGACAATACTCATGGAGGTAGAATTATATTGAATTGGGTGAAGTAGACTGAAACAGAGTGTTCGTCTCTTTGTTTTTCATTTTGAAAAAAATTCAAATAATGCTTGTTAAGAGGAATGATGTCGTGGGTTAGTTAGGAAATTAGTTAGTGATAATTACAGTTAATTATGTAGCTAATTGTTAGTTAGTAGAAGTTAGTGTCTATAAATACAATTGTACAGCTCATAACAGTTAGTAAAAATAACATAACTGCTATATTTCTTTTCCATTCTCTTCTTCTCCTTCAATCTAGAAACTTCCATGGCTGAATCTCAATATGGTATCAGAGCTATGACATCAAATTGATCGCATACATCACATTCTAGTGACTGTAAGTCAACTGTCTCTTCTTCTCTCTAGTTGTTAGGCTGATTTCGAATCTTCGTTCAGTTAGCTCGAACAATGGGGGATTCTTCATCGACAACAATGGCAGCCATTAAGATGGATTATACTCATCCTTTGTTTGTACATCAATCGGACACTCCAAGCTCAATTTTAATTCCGGTTCAGCTCAAAGGATCCGAGAATTATGGGCTATGGAGAAGAACTATGAGAATTGCGCTTCTAGCCAAGCGAACACTAGGGTTTGTTACTGGTGCATGTGTTAAGGAATCATTTCCTGTTGCATTGCACGAGGATTGGGAGACATGTAGTGCAATTGTTCTCTCTTGGATCATAAACACATTATCTCCACATCTGTTGAGTGGAGTAGTTTATGCTTCCAATGCATATCTGGTTTGGAAGGATTTACAAGAGCGATTTGATAAGGTCAATTGTATGAGAATCTATCAGTTGCATCGTGCGATTGCAACGATCTCGCAGGGAACTGATTCTGTTTCAGTCTACTTCACAAAATTGAAGGAACTTTGGGATGAATTTGATGTTATGGCTCCTACTCCTAGTTGTGGATGTGAGAAATCTAAAGACTATGTTTAACATCTTCACCAACAGAGATTGCTTCAATTTCTAGGAGGATTAAATGATTCCTATGATGAAGCTAGGAGGCAGATATTGATGAAGACCATCGAGCCTACTTTGAACCAGGCTTATGCTTTGATCATAGAGGATGAGACTCAAAGATCAGGTTCTCCTCAAGGTCTCGTTAGTTCTGGAGAGGAAAACGATATCACTACCCAATAGACTGCGAAAAATTCACAGCAGCAGAAGACCAAAAGAGGCTACAATGACAGGAGCTACAACACAGTTCAGTGTGAGCATTGTAAGATGAAGGGCCATAGCAAGAAAATTGTTACCAGCTCATAGGCTATCCACCTGACTTCAAGGGGAGAAGAAAGCAAGGGGCTAATGCTGTGAGTTATGGTGGATCCAATGCTACAAACTATGGTGGACTTAAGGAGATAAATCATTTTGGTGGACCTAATAACATAGTTGCTTCTACAGCACCCTACCATGTTCAGCCTCAAGGCCACAATGATGCTTATAGCGTGATAACATGAGGAATCAACAATAACTCTGGAGGAAACCATGCTGGACCAGATGCGGGGGTAGGGGCAGGACCTATGTCTTTTACACCAGAACAGTACAACCAGTTGCTCAGAATGCTAACTAAAGACAATAATCCTTCAACTCAAACAACTAACATGGCAGGAATGATTAGATTTTTCATGGCTACTTGTGTTAATCCTAAATGGATAGTTGATACAGGAGCCACTGATCACATGGTTTCTAACTCTAAGATGATGTCTGAAAAGCATACACCTGCAAAATCACTCAAATATAGTACACTTGCCCAATGGATCTCAGCTGCCAATAGCTCATGTTGGTAAATGTACACTGAACCAAGGGAAAATCTCAGGGGTCCTTTGCGTGCCTGGTTTTATGTCACGACCCCAATTCCGGTCGTGATGGCGCCCAACACAATTGCTAGGCAAGCCCGACCAATTAATGCTCACAATCCAATCACACATCCCATTACCACTTTATAGCATTTAATTTAATAGTTTAACAAGTCTATTAACCAAATAATTTAGATAGAGACAACATGAAACACTGACATAACCAACATCTCCCAAAGACCTGGGGTCATGAGTCTAGAGCCTCTAATAACACAAAGAAATAAATCCTCAGTAATATTGATGTTCTAAAATGTAGAAAGATAAAGGGATAAGGGAGGAGTCGGTTCCTGCGAACGTCAGGCAGCTACCTCGATAACTCTTGAGAAACTCTGAAGCAGCAAATAGCTCAACTATGCTCTCGAGGCACCTAAATCTGCATACATGGTGCAGGGAGTAAAGTGAGTACTTTCAACTCAGTGGTAATAGACATATATAATGACTGGAAGTATGAAATCCCGAAAATACCACAATGTAAAGCTAACACTAACAATTTAGCATAGTTAGCGGTGAAATGGCAACAAAACAGAAACAACCAGATCAGATAAACATCAAAACATGAATGCAATGCAATGCACATGACCGCTGCGGCGTACAACCCGATCCATTTGGGTACCCGCGCTCACTGTGGGGGTTCAGACTCCGGAGGGGCTCCTACAGCCCAAGCGCAATATCATCGTAGCACTCGCTGCGGCGTGCAGCCCGATCCACACTCAGTCCAGATATATGCATATAAGCCACACATGCACAGTCAAGTTATCATTTCCAGTTCCAATTATTATGAATTATAGATTAAGTGTTTAAAACTTTAGAAATTTACTAATCATTTCGAGACAGTGTTTAACTCAGGACTGATATCATGAAAACATGCTAAGCATCATGGAAACAGTGATAATAATCCCTAAGGGATCCAAATAATCGGCACGCAGCCCAAATATACTCATAACAATCCAAGTAGGATATTTACTAATCAATCTATAGTCCAAAGCACAGCTTGGACACCACTTGGGGAGGATTAAGCCACAAACCCCAATCACAAACGACCCCGCACTCGTCATGGAGTGCGTGTCTCGCCTCAATATAGCATCACAGTGTGATAAACCGGGGTTTCAAACCTTCAGGTCATCATCTACATCTATTACTCAACTCAAGTCGGCCACAAGACCAGTTCGCTATGCCTTTTCCTCTCGAATCCACCTCCTCGCACGTCGAATCTGGTCAAAACCACAATGAATACATTACAATAGGCTAAAGAAACATAACCCAATCGAAAAGACTCGAAAAACACCAAAAATCATGAAGTTGGCAAAACCCGAGCCCCGGGCCCACTTCTCGAAAAATTACTAAATTTACATCACCGGGTTCCTCGTCTCGCCACGAGTCTATACATATCACATTTACCAAAATCGGAGTTCAATTGCCCTTTCAAAACCCGATTTTAAACCCTCTTAAGTTCCAAGCCCTAACCTCCATTTTTACCCTCTAATTCCTCGAATTTCAGTGATTAATCCATGTTTTTACACCATCATAACATATTCCGAGTCTAATAATTCATACCTGATGAAACCCCTTCGAATTCTTTCCAAAATCGCCCAAGAATCGCCTGAGCCGAAGTCCAAAATATTTTTCCTTCTCTTTCAATTTCGTGAACACTGTTCATTTAAACCCCTGCCAAGTTTCGCTTCTGCTGTCCCTCTACCGCCTATGCGGGACTGCTTCTGCGGCCAAATAACCGCTTATGCGGTTTTCACTTAAGATGCCAGGCTTCGCTTATGCGACTCAATATCCGCTTATGTGTATCCGCTGAAGCGACCCCCTGTCCGCTTATGTGGAAATACCCTGGGCCATGCCTGCCCGCTTCTACGACCTCCCTGCCGCATCTGCGGAACCACTTTTGTGACTCCTTTTCCGCAGATGCGGAAATACCAGAAGACAGAAAGATCAGACATGCAACAATGTTTCAAACTTCGCGTTTAACCACCCGAAATCACACCGAGGACCCCGTGACCTCAACCAAAGGCACCAACGCATCCTACAACCTTATTCAAACTTGTTCCAATCCTCAAAACACGTCAAGCAATGCTAAAACCATTAAATCACATCGAATTCAAGCCTAAGTTTCTTAAAAACTTTCGAATTGCACATTCGATCAAAAACCCAACCAAACGACGTTTGAATGACCTAAAAATTTGCAGACATATCCAAAATCACCTAACGAAGCTACTGCAGCTCTCGGAATTCCATTCCGACCCTCGGATCAAAATCTCACCTATCAACCGGAATTCGCCAAAATTCAAACTTCGCCAATTCAAGCCTAATTCTACACCAAGCCTCCAAAATCAATTCCGATCGCACTCCTAAGTCACAAATCATCTCCCGAAGCTAACCGAATCACCGCAAATCACATATAAGCCCTCTAACTCATTGACTTTTCCAACTTAAGCCTTCCTTAAAGAGACTACGTGCCTCATTTCTTATCAAAACCAATCCCAATCAACTCTCATACACCACATACTGATAATGAAATATTAAGAAGCAAATAAACAGGAAAAATAGGGCAGCAACACATGAGACGACAGGCCGGGTCGTCATATTTTAAATAAAACCTTCTTTGAATCTCTAAGCTTACTAAAGAACTGAATTGTTGTATGGCATTTTTTCCTAATTTTTCTCTCATGTAGGACCTTCACACTGGGAAGGTGAAGGGGATTAGTAAACTTCTTAATGAACTTTATTACTGGGATCACAAACATAGTAACATGATGGCTCATTTAGTAGTGTTACATGTAAGGAGTGATGTGGAGACATGGCACAGAAGATTAGGACGTGTACCTCACAAAATATTGAAGCAGATGGATCTAGTGAAGCAGTATAATAAAGCTGGCAGCAGCCCATGCTCTATTTGTCCTCTTGCCAACAAACTAGACTACCATTTCCACAAAGTACTAGTAAAGCAAAATGTTCTTTTAATTTAGTATATGGTGATGTATGGGGATCCTATAAAGTTCATACTTATGATGGAAATAGATATTTTCTAACTCTAGTAGATGATCATAGTAGATTTGTTTGGATTTTTCTGTTAAAGCTCAAAAGTGATGCTTCCATTGTAATGAAGGATTTTTTGATCTTAATAAAAACTCGGTTTGGTAGAACTGTGAAGGTCTTCAGGAGTGACAATGGTACAAAGTTTTTTAATACTCATTGTCATGATATTTTTAGTTCAGCTGGGATTGTTCATCAAAGTTCTTGTGTACATACTCCCTAGCAGAATGGAGTGGTGGAGAGAAATCATAGGCAAATACTAGAAGTTGCCAGGTCAATTAGATTCCAAGGTACCATTTCCCTTAAGATTCTGGGAGCTATATGTGCAGAGTGCTGCATACTTTGTCAACAGAGTTCCATCCACTGCATTGGTTGGAAAATCTCCATTTGAAGTTTTCTATGATAAGAAGCCTAACCTTCAACACCCAAGAGTTCTTGGATGCTTATGCTATGTTACTAGAATAGGTGCTAGTACAGATAAATTTGATGCTAGAGCAGAAAAGGCTGTCCACTTAGGATATTCTTCTACTCAAAAGGGATACAAACTCTATAGTCTAACTAATCATAACATGTTTGTTAGCAGGGATGTAGTGCTCTGGGAGAATGTATTTCCTTTTAGCTCCCCTCCACAAGGGGCACATTTGAACCAGTTACTTCACTTCACACATTAGATGTAGAAGAATTTTTTGTGTCCATTCCTATCACAGATAATGCACAGGTTGCTCATAGTGCTGATCCTCCCACCATGGTTGAACCAATTGAAGGTTTAGTTGATTTCTCACCTTCAATACATAATGGTCCAACAAATTCTATAAAATCACCATTTATAACAAACACTACAAACAACAATGCACCACATGTTTGTGGTCAGGAGATCATCTAGGCCTTCCAAGACACCAGGTTGTCTTCATCGTTTTGTGCACCAAATGCCCCCGAGAAAGTCTTTTGGAACCTCTACTACAGGCTCAGCCTCCATGTATCCTATTTCCTCTTATATGTCCTATGCTTCTTTGTCAGATTCATACTTCAAATCAGTATGTAATTTTTAGCTGTTAAAGAGCCAACCTCTTATGCTGAGGCCATGCATGATCCTAAGTGGATTGAGGCTATAGACCAAGAATTGAAGGCCCTCAATGACAACAACACTTGGTGTTTGGCAGATCTACCAGTAGGAAAAAGGGCAATAGATTGCAAATAGGTCTTTAAAGTCAAGTATAATGCACAGGGGGAGGTGGAAAGATATAAGGCAAGGCTAGTGGCCAAGGGGTACACACAACAAGAAGGCCTAGATTATCAAGAAACTTTCTCCCATGTGGTCAAGATGGTGACTGTATGAGCAGTTTTATCTCTAGTTGCCATGCATAGATGGAAGCTCCATCAGATGGATGTATTCAACGCCTTTCTGCAAGGAGATTTGGTGGAAGATGTCTATATGATTCCACCACCTGGCCTCATTATCCAGGGGGAGCCTCTCAAGTTTGCAAGCTTCAAAAGTCACTCTATGGTCTCAATCAGGCCTCTAGGCTATGAAATCTCAAACTATGTGAAGCATTAACTGCATCTGGATTTACTCAAAGCCTTCATGATTATTCCCTCTTTACTAAGCATTGTGGTCAAGATCAGGTACTGGTGTTAGTATATCTAGATGATCTTTTGATCACTGGATCAAATCCCACCATGATAGAGGCTACTAAATGCATGCTACAACAACATTTCAAGATCAAGCATCTGGGGGAGATGAAGTACTTCCTTGGTCTTGAGATTGCTCGAAGTAAGCAGGGAATTCTGGTCTGTCAAAGGAAATTTGCTCTTGACTTGATAAGTGATCTTGGTCTTGGTGGTTCTAAGCCAGCAGGCACACCATTGGAGGTGAATCAAAGGCTTACTAGTGTGGAGTTTGATGAACGAGGAACCTGTAACACATATCAGGATGAGTTATTGCCTGATCCCACTAGTTATCAACAGTTGGTAGGAAAGTTGATGTATCTCACAATGACCAGACTAGACATAGCCTATGCTGTGCAGAATCTGATTCAATTCATGCACAATCCAAAGAAATCTCATATGGAAGGGCTCTAAGAGTGGTAAGGTATCTGAAGAATGCACCAGGGCTGGGAATATTATTATCAACAGAGTTCTCATCACAACTCACAGTGCACTGTGATGCAGATTGGGCAACTTGTCCAATGACAAGGAAGTTAGTCAGTGGTTTTGTCGTCAAGCTTGGAGATTCTTTGATCTCTTGGAAATCAAAGAAGCAGAACACCATTTCTAGGATCTCAGTAGAGGTAGAATACAGAAGCATAGCAAATGCAGTGGCAAAGATAGTCTGGTTAGCAGGATTGTTCAAGGATTTGAATTTTAATGTTGAAGTGGCAGTGAAGCTATTCTGCGATAGAAGGCAACAATTCAAATTGCAGCAAATCCCATATATCATGAGCACACTAAGCACATAGAGATTGATTGCCATTTCATCAGAGAAAAGGTGCAGGAGGCTCTTATTAAAACAGTTCATGTTCCATCAAATCTACAGCTAGTTGATATTCTTACAAAAGGACTTGGTAAATCATAGCATGATTTCTTATTGTCCAAGCTGAGAGTGTTCAATCTCTTCTCACTACAGAGTTTGAGGAGGAGTGTTAAGAGGAATGATGACGTGGGTTAGTTAGGAAATTAGTTAGTGATAATTACAGTTAAATATGTAGTTAATTATTAGTTAGTAGAGGTTAGTGTCTATAAATAGAGTTGTACAGCTCATAGCAGTTACTAAAAATAACAGAACTACTCTGCTTCTTTTCCATTCTCTTCTTCTCCTTCAATCTAGAATCTTCCATGGCTGAATCTAAACAAAGCTAAATAAATATAGAAGATTTGTAAAGTAGTCCCTACTAGTTTGAGATTGATTCAAAGATAACGTGGTCATAGTATTATGTACACAAGATTTTCGAGACCCAAAACATCTATCATCCTAGTGATTCAATTGTCTGATGTCTCAATATCCATGATATAGTATGAACTGTCTGACTTGAAGAAAGTTGGCAAAAAAACTTGTTATTAAGTTTTCAATGTGTTTTTTCCCAAGAGTGACACAAACTCTGGCAGTATTTTCAGCAAGTACAGCCTGTTAGATTAGTTAGTATTTGATGGGAGTATTTGAGAAGATGTTGTTTTATCCCTCGTTGGAGAAAGAAAGAAATAAAGAAAGGAAGATGTGATTAAAGTCACTTCTTTGTCTTATATAGTTTGAATATTTTTAAGGATGTTTTAGAGGGAAATTAAAATTTTATTATATTATTAATAGTCAAGATTGGGCACTTGGGGCAATTTGGCTTTGGTCCAATTAAGTAGTCCAAAATTAATATGTTGGTCACCCATTATTTATATAATTAAAAATGTTTTTATCTTTTTAATTTCAGAAAACGTTTTTAACAGCTCTCTTTTAAATTCAAAAGAAGGTGACTGTTGGTTTTAAAAGGTGTCTATTATGAAGAGATGAGTCTGTTAATTCCAACAGACTCCTAGAAGTATTATAAATAATTATATCATATCCAAAACTAAATCATCCAAAAAAACTTTCATCTCTTTCTCTTCTACTTATTTTCTACAACTCACAACTATTCTACTCTTGTGTAAAATTCGAGTTAATTGATAAAACTCGGATTTCAGAGGCTTTGTAGAATCCGAGAGGAATTCTGCCATAATCCTTGTGGAAACGAAATTGAGAGGCTTAAATTCCTTAAGGACAATGACTACACTATTGATAACGCCAAACTATGCCTTATAAAAAGACACGCGGACGTTGCAAATATAATCTGAGTAATTCTGCCCAGAGTCGAACCACAGGGAATTAACCTATCAATTACTTTTGTCGGACTTACTAAATTCACAGAATCAATTTCCCCAAACTTTGTGATTAACAAGTGGTGGGATTTCTAACCACGAAAAATTGAAAATAATTAACAGCTGAAAATTAACTATGCTTGATTTGTAAACAATTGGAATAAGGTCTAAGGTAATGGTTTCCCCTGTTGTTGACTTCCTTGGTTGTATATGTCTTATAACTGTGACTTAGTTGTCTCTATCAATCATGAAGACTTCCTTGGTTGTATATGTCTTATAACTGTGACTTAGTTGTCTCTATCAATCATGAACTCTCCAGCTATCATAAATTTTTCTCAAGCAATTATGATAATTTACTAGACGCACTCTCTCAAGCTACGGTAGCTAGGTTCGCATTACGGTTCACTTAGATTGCACCCGAGGTATCGTTATCTCTAACCCAACCTCTAAACCCTCGGTTATGACTCTCGTATATACTCCGGGAGTGATGTTGTTTAAACAACTACCTAAATATGCATTCTCTCTCAAGCAGATACATACTAAATAGGGACGGAAAATTGAGGGCCCTTTCAGTTAACCACAATCAAAACGTAGATGAACAAATAGAGATTAACAACCAATTGAAAACTATATTAATATAACAACCAATTCATCTCCAATGGGTTTCACCAAAACCTTAGATTAAAATATTTAGCTACTCATAACAACGATAAAAACTACAAAAGAATTCATAGTCATTGATAGAAGAATAAAGTAGGGAGATAAAAATTATTTTTCAAGTTGCCTCCTTGCCTCTCTTGCTTCTTCTCAAAAACTCGAACTCGCTTCTCTATTGGAGTTGTTAAACATTTTATAATTTGTGTGGAGTTGCTTGGACTTCCGAATTTACCCTTTTTATAACATTGTTCCCGCATCTGGACTAGCACGGGAACGCTACTGCCCGCGCTAGTGGAGATTCATTTTGTTTTGGATTGCTGGACTAGCGCGGGCGCGCTAAGGCCGTGCTATTGAGGTTTTTTACTGCCAAATGTGCTCTGCTCCGTTTTTCGTCCATTAACTCCAATTTTTGCCCGGATCACCATCATAAGTCCTCATTTGATTATTGCACTCCCGTGAAACACCAAAGTCACTATTAGAGCCAATTTTTGCATTATTTACACAGTTATAATAGTAAAGCATCCTTAAATTAGAGCCTGAACGTAGGCCAAACTATACAATTTAGCCTATTATCAACACCCCATACTTAAATTATTGCTAGTCGTCGAGCAATCCACTATATCCTACAAGGTTTATTTTCTAAGCTCTTTCCCTTAACGACACGCACTATGAATATTTTACAAAATTTGCAACTAGTAGTGAACAACTTCACCTCAAGAATCAAATCTTTTGTACCATGCAACATTCACACTTACTCAAACCACTTTATACGAGAGTCAAGAATTACCGTTCCGTTGTGAATCATATTCCCTCACATCACACAAGAGAGTAGTTCTATATACAATGATATTTAAGACAATTAGGAACTAAGATAGAAAAAATTCGCTCGCTCTCAAAAAGAACATTCACATGCCACAAAGATGCACTATAGGCTTTCCTGTAGTGTAGTAATCTACTAATCGAGCCCCACACAGTCTAAGATCAATAGGACTTTATTTAGTTGTAATGTAGGCTAAAGGACGGGTAGGATATATTTGGATATAGTGACTAACCTCCCTAAGCACTTTAGTACAATTACATTAAACTTCAAGATCATCATTTTGTCAGCCAACACTCTACCACATTTATTTAAACATCCCCATACATTAGGTGCAATTTGTACAAGCTACCACTTATCAATCACTATGTAATATATTTTTTTTCGTGGTGCTTCTCTTTTTATGCTTCAACATTCTACACCTTTTCTCTATTTCCATGGTTCCACTTCTAACACCAAACCACCACTTCACACTTTTGCTTTTGCATATTTTCAATACTATTCTAGTGCTTAGTGAGAGGAGAAAGGGTTCAAACAGTAGGCTATTCAAACAATTGGGTAAGGTTCACAATGTGGTTACCAAAGAAACAAGCTTATAGGCTCAACGAGGTTAACTAAGATGTAATGCATTCAGGTGGGTTTACTTTATATGTCTGGCTCAACAAAGAAATGCCTATATCCTTTCTAAAACTGAATGAAGCTACTATTTTGTTTCACAGACATACAGGGCAAGTTCTAGGCATCAAATGTAAAGCGGAGAATACAGTAACGCTCACACACACATGGCACATGACTCACTCCGGATTAGTTTATCAAGACATTCTCTTTTGAGTGTTCAAGTTATATACATACATACAATTTTTTAAGGCACTTAAATAAGATTCAACCCTTGAAGCTAAGCGTTACACTCTAGTGTCTATCGTGTTTAGGTGTAGAAACGCTAAGGGTTTTTCCTTCGATTTTTAGCTCATAGCCATTAATCCTAACCTAAAACAAAAACAAAAACTACCTATACCCGGTTCAAGATAAACCCTTGGAAAAGAACTGTGGCCCAAAGAAAAACCAAGAGGAGAGTTATTACACTACTAAAAAATAAAATAAAAAATCTTTTTGTATTTTCTCTAGACTAACTTCCCTCAAGAAAATTGTCTAAAGGATCCACCATCAGGAAGAGTCTCTATATTCCATTTTTTTAAATTTCTTCGACTTACTCCCTCAAGAACCCCGTCGAAAGATATCCGTCGTCGGTACAAGTCACGTACTATTTTCACTTACCTAATGACTATTGTTCTAACACCAACACAATCAAAGCAAGACAAGACAACCAAAGAAAATAGTTAATTGTTACAATTACAAACATACAATGAAGTATCCCTATCCCCACCCCACACTTAAATTGAGGGCATGTCCTCATGGCCAAGTAAATGAAAAGAAGGGAAATGGAACTTCCCTGACTGCTCAATCCTGGTCGGAGACAGAGCCGGCGTTGACATTGCACGCCCGACCCAATGCACGAAGCCAAACCATGATGCATTTTTCAGATTTCTTCTGCTGGGTGGCCATCTCATTAACACGAGTCCCTAGGTCAGTCACTGTGGTCTATATTTTAGCTATATCCTGCTCCATACGGTCTAACCGCTGTCCATGACTGGCCCTAGATGGGTCTGTATCATCATCGGCATGTGGTTGAGCTGGCTGCTCATCACCTATAATCTCCTCAACATCAGCTACATTTTGTTATTCCTCCTCCTCCGCGTTATCGCCATAATCAGAATCATGGCCAATCAATTCCTTGGCAGCTACCACTTCCTTTCCTGTAGTCACCCTCTCAGCTATGAAAGGATGTACCACAGGAACAAGGCCATCTAAAGAAAGGTTGCTCGGCACATTGGCTTGAAGGCACAACCGGGTGGCAAGAGATAGGTAGTATAACCCATAGCCGTTGAACCCAGACCCGCTGGAACATTTCATCGTGTATGGCTCTGGACACGTCAAATGGAGCATTATTCATGAAGCACAAAATTAGGCACCCTCGAGGGATGTTCACCTCTGACAGGTTCTTGGCGGGTAGGAGTCTTCTATTAATAAAGTACAACCAGCATTTGGCCTCAAACTTGAGGGTCGAGGAGTGGAATTTATTCCCATACTTGTACCACTATAGAGTGGCTCCCGGTTGACAGATGGTGTTAGTGAATGTGGACCAGGAAGTATGTTTGCCACTGTATGATTGGTATGCATCCACGTACCTCTGAGCTGGTGGAGGAAGCCTGTATAGAGTCCGGATAGTCTCCAAAGAAGCATTGACCGGTCTCTTGCGCACTATGACCGTGTAGTCCTCATGTTCTGAGAGATTCGCATAGAATTCCCTAACAAGCATGACATTAGCAGTGATCGGCTCCTCAAAAAATATGTCCAGGTGCCTTCGCCTCAACTCGAATGGTATATTTGGGCAGGTAGTCCCCAGTGCATTGGGATCCATGGCCTGTTCCAACACAATTATTTTGGCCTCTTTTTTGTTAAACCTGTCCTGTGCCTTAGCGGACACAAAATTTTGACAATTGAAGGGCCTTGTATCAACTGACTTTCGAGGCCTTCCCCCTGTGTTGGCTATAGCCGGGCGACTGGAGGAGGAACCTATTGCTTGGCGTTTGCGAGGAGCCATGGTACCTGCAATTAGTCCAACGTTAGTTTTATTCAATCAGATGACCAAAATGTGGTTACTCAGACTTCACCACGAAATGGTCACAACACTTCCTCCAAAGAGGCATTTTAACAAGCACATGGTGGCAAATGGTTAATTTTAAGCCACAACCATCCCTTCAACACTAGGAACACTACCACAATAACCCAATCAACACACGATACATCCACAATTTTATGTTTTCATTTTCAACCCAACATCACTATTAACATATGTTTCTACCTAGAATAAGACTACATTCTACTATACAAAGTAAAAAGAAACAGGTGATAACTCCAGCGTCCGACGAGGTAACATCACAAGATTGGTCTCAAAAGAACCCCCTTTGGTTATGGCACCTTTGGTCACGCTAAATACCTCGGTCTATGAGGTCCCCTCACAATTGATGGAGTCCTATGGTGAGCATGCTGTTGATTCTGGACATCAGATATTGTCAACAGGTAACAATCATCAACCAAACATAGGGATGCTTCCAGTCTCACAAGCATTCACAAGCGAGTTAAGTGGCTCTAAGGATCAACAAGTTGCGACATGTGCTTATTTTGTTAATTGCAAGACTTGGGCTGAGCGATTTAAAGAGGGGGAAGAAGAAGATTACGCAGATAGCATAAAAAATAACAGTGACGATGAGGCAACTCAATGTTCAGGCGATGATTCTGGACAGAAAAATTTAGGGGCAAAGGGTGAGGCATCTGTGGATGATGAAGGTAATGAGGCAGGTTCAGTAGACTTTTCACGAGAAAATTCCAGCCCTACCATTGCACAAATAGACAGTTCATCAAGATCAAAGACATCAATTGGGAAGAAGAAGTTGAAACAGGTGCAACATGCTGAATCAGTGAAGATGCAAGATCAGCAAGGTCATACGTCATCCTTTGTTTTGTCAAGAAAGAGAGGTCTCAGCCCAAATGCCCCTGCATTTGTCCCTACTGTGCAAAAGCAAAATGCAGCAATGGTATTGAGTGATAATCATACTGTTACTCCTATCCACAAGACCCAAACTCAAGCTGCATCAACAAACACAGTTTCACATTCTACAAGATACAATTTGACTCCAACAAACATCCTTCAAGCATTTGTATCTCATGACATGGACACATGTAATCTAATTGATAAAAAGACAGTAGTTTTTACTTCCAATCAGGTTGGTACGGTAGACGAGCCAGGAGCTTTAGTGCTGCCCGAATACAACTACAGTGAAGCTTTTGGGATGGAAATGGGTCAAGATTTATATGAATAAAGGGAAGAGGATGAACTTCTAGATGCTACATTCAAAAATGTAGCTAGGGAGGGGGATCTTTCACCTAGACACATGAGAAGTGGATCCAACAAATACAAAAAGAACGCACATCAAAGGCAACATAGTTGGGATGGTAAAACATAACAAGAAGTTGTCATTAGAAAGCCACCAATGAGAAATGCAAAGCAGAAGGTGAGTGTATCTACCACCTCGACAAGGCCAAACAAATCTAAAAAGAAATGATAAAGTTTGAAGATTATTTGAAGGCAGTGGAACAAGAAACCAAAAAGTTACAAATTAAAGAATACACAAGATCCAAGAAAGAGGGACAAGATACAATCTGTTACATATTCTTATTTTATCTTTTTTAAGTATTATCATATGTAATATCATCATAGAATATGTTATAAATTCTGTGATGATCATAGAATATTTGATACTATCAACTTTATATTTTTTACATGCTTGCTAGTAGATGAGGATATTTTTTGCCTCAATAGGATTTGTAAGGTAAGTTTTAGCACGATTTGTGTTTCCTTGGTCCTATGCCTTTGGAAAATATCCACACGGCTATGAGATTATATGCCCTCATGAGACTTTGCCGACAGCTACCCCATGAATCCTCTACATGAGGTTGCCATCATAAGGCGATGTGAGGCATAGAGGAGTGATTATATAGCCAAGGCATATGGGTAACAATATTGGTGCTATAGTCCCCCTTATTTGTGCTTTTCCTAATTGTTGTATTTTTTTATTTTATATATAAAAAATAACCCTAGGCGCTTGCCTAGCGGATTGACAAAAAAAAGAAGAAGAGAGGAACACATACCAGTAGAGGGAATGAGCAAAAGGGTAGAGATTGAGGAAGAGAAGGAATGTGGTGTAGTGTGTGGTTAGGTATGGAGGAGGAGGAATGGAGGGATGGATGAAGAAGAAGAAAAAAGGGGTTAGGTCTTGGGGGAACATGTGTGAGAAGAAGAGATTGGGGAAATTGAAGGGGGGGG
>MU766893.1:27491-43861 GCA_026770625.1 Nicotiana glauca
GGGGGGGGGGGGGGGGGATGGGTCATAAGTTAAAGGGTTTAAAATAATAAAATAGAAAATAAAATAAAATAAAAAAATATGTGAAACTTACCTGGACTAGGGCGGGCTACGCGTTGGCTTAGCGCGACCGCTAGTTCAATAACGCGAGGCAGTGTGAGACCCAACTAGCGCGGGCTGCGCGCTAGCTTAGCACGGCCGCGCTAGTTGGTTAAAGCTGAGGCAGTGTGAAAACCCAACTAGCGCGGGCTGCGCGCGGCCGCGCTAGTTGGTTAAATCTGAGGCGTTAGTTTTTTTTAATACATGAAGTTACATACTACACTTAACAACACATTCGTGGGTTGCCTCCCACGCAGTGCCTGATTTAACGTCGCGGCACGACGCAAGTATTTGATCATCACTCCTCATTCGCGTACTGGGGTTCTTTCAAATTGATCACTACTGTATCCCATTTTTCTTCAGCTATTCCAAGGTAATGTTTCAACATTTGCCCATTTACCGTGAACTTGTTTGTCCCATCTTCTGATTCGATCTCTACAGCTCCACTTGCGAACATTTGCACCATTCTGAATGGTCCTGACCATCAGGATATTAACTTACCCGAAAACAATCTCAACTTTGAATTATACAATAATACCTTGTCGCCGGGTTTGAAATCTCTGTCCACAATATGCTTGTCATACAGCTTCTTCATTCTTTCCTTGTAGAGCCTCGTGCTTTCAAATGCTTGATATCTAAATTCTTCCAGCTCATGCAACTCTGTGAGTCGATTTTGTCCAGCTTTATCGGGATCCATGTTCAATTGCTTTAGTGCCTACCAAGCTCGATGTTCTAGCTCCACAGGCAGATGACATGCCTTCCTAAATACCAACTTGTACGGTGACATACCTATTGGTGTTTTGAATACAGTTCTATAGGCCCAGAGTGCATCGTCAGGCTTTTTCGCCCAATCAGTTCTTGTGGCATTCACAATCTTGGTTAGCACACATTTTATCTCTCTGTTGGACACTTCAACCTGCCCACTAGTTTCGGATGATAAGGGGTAGCCACCTTGTGGCGTACATCATACTTTGCAAGCAATTTTTCGAAGGCTCAATTACAGAAGTGAGTGCCTCCGTCACTAATGATTGCTCTTGGTGTCCCAAAATGGGTGAATATGTTCATTTTAAAAAATCCTACCACCACTCTTGGATCATTAGTGGGAAACGCTGCAGCTTCTACCTATTTAGACACGTAATCCATAGCAACACGTATGTACTTATTGCCAAATGAGCTGATGAAGGGACCCATGAAGTCAATCCCCCAAACATCAAACACTTCTACCTCTTGAATCGGGTTCATGGGCATCTCATGGTGATGGAAAATGTTCCTGGTCCGCTGACATTCATCACAGCCCTTCACCCATAGGTGTGCATCTCTAAACACTATTGGCCAAAAGAATCCAGCCTCTAGCACTTTCACAGCTGTCCTGACCCCTCCAAAATATCCTCCATATGTTGATGCGTGACAAGCCTACAAAATAGAAGATTGTTCTATCTCGGGGACACACCTCCGGATCATATTATTAACACATATTCTAAACAAATAAGGCCCGTCCCAATAATACATGTGACAATCATGATAAAACTTTTTCTTTTGGACAGATGAAAGGTCATAGGGAACTATACTGCAGGCTAGGTAATTTGCAAAGTCTGCATACCATGGCAATTCCTCAAGACTAGCTGCGAGCAGCTGCTCGTCTGGAAAGTTTTCCAGAATCTCTTCGACCTCGACTGATTTTTCAGCTCCTTCAAGTCGTGATAGATGATTAGCGACTTGATTTTCTGTGCCTTTACGGTCATGAATTTTGAGGTCAAATTCTTATAACAACAGCACCCAACGAATCAAGCACGGCTTAGACTCCTTCTTCTCAATCAAGTACCTGAGAGCTACATGGTCAGTGTATACAATTACATTGGAGCCAATCATATATGATCTGAACTTGTCAAAAGCAAACACCACTGCCAACATCTCCTTCTCCGTCATAGTGTAATTGAGTTGTGCACCACTTAGCGTTCTACTTGCATAGTAAATCGGGTGCATCAGCTTATCCTTTCACTACCCCAAGACTGCTCCTATGGCATAGTCACTTGCGTCACACATGAGCTCAAATAGTTGCTCCCAGTTGGGTGCAACTGTCATACCTTTTTTTACACACATACCCCAAAGGATAAATGTATAAGGGAGTTTTTCCATTTAAAGTGACATTATTCGAAATGGGATTATTTATTTAGTTTTAGAGTCGCCACTTGGGATAGGAATGATTTTTGGTGTCCCAAGTCACCGGTTTAATTTAAATCCCAAATCGAGGAAAATTATTGACTTCCTAATTGGAGTCTGCGAACCAGAAATTCTGTGTAAGGAATTCTGTTGACCCGAGGGAAGGTGTTAAGCACCCCCGAATCCCGTGGTTCTAGCACGGTCGCTTAAATTATTATAAATGGCTAAAAATCTAATTTTTTACATGCTCCAACCTATAGTGCAATTTTAAGATTATTTACCGCTCTTTAATTATTTTTTACAAAAGTGAACATCGTTTAAAAATGTATTTTCGGATCACGTCACATGAAATGCACCCGGATCCTTAACACATTCTTATTCAACATTTTTTGATTTGGATTTGGGTCATATGAAATGCACACCCGTATTTAAGAAGGTAAGATTATTAAAAGCGCGCCTAAAGCGACTAACAGGTTGTTATCTGTGTGGGTAGCCGTGAAATTTGCTAAACGGCCCGCCCCAAATTCTAAGTAATTTTATATAAAAAATTAATGAGGGACCCACAATTTATGGGTTTTGTTTGACGAGGCTCATCTCATTTTTTATTAAAGGCCAACCTAAAGCAACTACGATTTTCTATTTTTTTTATTTGTCTCTATAAAGGCTAATTAATTTACATTTATAAATTCAAGCCTCAAATTCAAGTCCGAATTTAAACAAAAGGGAAGACCTTCTTAATTTGAATCCGCTACCTAATTTGAAATCCAAGTTTATATTTGCAAATTAATCCCCACATTCCTATGTAATCTTAATGACTTTTGGCAATTTTTGGGCTTTAAAGGTTTTGCCTACGAAGAGGGAAAAGAACATTTTTGCTTTATAATAGTGCTGTAGTGCTACTGGGCCTCAGCGTGAGCCTAATTGGCAAAAGACTCCATCAATAGGCAAATAGACAAATACTGGGCGGGTTCTCATATAGCTGGGCCCAAGTCAAGACTTGTCCATTCTAGTTATGAACAAATGAATAGTCTCCTATCTTTTTTAGATAAACAAATTGACCTAAATTCAAATATGTACTGATAACTACCAGATTTCCATTTAATACATGTTCGTAAACTTTTCCAGATTTAAACTACCAGGAATGAACTACACCTTTAAACTACTAAATGTAATGAATTGTACTCGATATTAAGCAAGTATGCCATTTCCAGATTCAGATCAAACCTATATATTCTAACACTTGGTATTGTGACTGAATTAAACCAGTTATTATGCCGTTCCATTGTATCATTCACACTAGGGAACTGTAGCTTTAATTACACTTACAATAAAATAATAGACCTAACGGCTAGTGCACCAGATCTAATTACTAAATACAATTGAAAAGAGTAACACCGAAGTCTATAGTCCATATTTCAACCAAATAATGCAATGAAAACAGTCCTGATCAGAGCATCTAAATACACATCCCATTGTTTATGTTAATACAAAAGTAGGAACTAAACTATACTAAACAAATACATATAACAAATAATATTTATCTACTTATTAGCAGCACTGATCTTAACAGGCAAGCCTCCAGGAATCAAGTTCATTTTATTTCCAACTTTGAAAGTTACATCAAGGTGGATCCAAATGTATACATGGGAATTGAATTTTCAACAGAAGAAAGGAGATTAACAATGGCCACAAGGAGGAAATATTCCGAACACATCAACAGCAATCAGCACAGCAACAACCAGCCAATATAGTAATGATTCAAACCCAAATCAACCAGGAAATTTCAACAGAAGACCAGTAGCAACAACAAATGACCCAAATAAACTTGAATAACGTCACAATGACTCAAAATGCACCCAAATTCCTTCGAAACTGAACTTAAATATTTTTGAACCTTCACTAAGGTAAAACTTAACCAAAAACCTACTCAAGCAGACCCAGATGCACTCGAACCAGTTAACAACTACCTCTGAATGCTTGTAAAAACTCAAAATTAGAGCAGAAATGGAGAGATTCAAGTAAAACTGAAAATGAGCTAACTAGGAAATGAAATAGTAAAATGTTTTTGGTTTTTTCCTGGTTTTCTACTGTTTTTGGATTTTTACAGTTTTGAATTTCAAAATGCTGATCTGAAAATTGGAGAAAAATAGCTTTGGGAGGGAATTTTGATGGCTGGGAACTCTGGGGATTTCCAGGGGTGTGTAAAACTTGTAAATGAAGGCATTGGGGTTGCCTTTTATAGGCAACGAATGGGGTATAATGTTCTAGATGGCACTCACATTTTTTCCCTCTCTTAATTTTAGATTTCATCTATTAGACCTTCAATTTTTGACTTCTTTTCCAAGTTACTGCTTTTAAAAAGCTGAAACTTACACTAAAACCCCCTTCTAGAAGACCCTAGGGTATTCTTTTACCTATACAATACCTACTACCCTTATTTTGGTTTTGAAATTACTATTCCTAACAAAACAGCCCTTTTCCATGCCCAAACTACCCTTGATTACTTTCTAAAATTACTGATTCCACCAAACCCCTTTTGCCCTAATTAAGAAACAACTTTGATTAATCTAGAACTGGGCTTATTCAGCTATATCCAAACCAATTTAAACTAATCCTATCAAACTAATTAAAACTAATCTAAACTAAACAACAATAAAGGAATACCAAAGAACAGATTAAGATTAAACATAACCCAAACAATATCGATTAGGGATTTATCAACACAGAAGATTGAACTGACATCTAACATTCAAATGAAACAACATTAAACTAAAAATAGAGCAATTTCAAGAACAGAACAAGTATCGAATCAAAACAGAACGGATCCTAATCTGATAAAATCAATCTAATAACCAAACTAGAATCAAAAATTAAAACGAACTAGAATCAAACAGACAATCAGAAAGAAAATCAAGCACAAAATCAAAACACGGAATCAGAACAAAATTGACCAAAATTAAAAACGAAAATTAACCCGAAATTAACAATTATGAGAACATAAACAAAAGAAGAAAATTAAACAAAAAAAGGAAAAGAAACAGAACTTACTAATATGGTCTTTCTTCAACGGGATCTTCGAAATTGATTTTTGTTAATGTTATGTGCTTATTTTGTCAAAATAAAGCAAATGACATTACCAAAAATCAACCAAGTAAAGAAAACTCCCAACAGTTTCGAAATTGAAAAAACAAAACCCTAGATCTAAAAATTTTGAGATTTCGCTTGGATTTGAAAGATTCTGGTTTAGGGTTTAGGTAGAGGAGGGTGAGTGGATTATATGGTGTTAATTTGGGAGTTATTGGACGAGTTCGTGTTTTGACCAAAATTTCGATCCAATATTCGAGCAAATCGATTACGATTTGAGGGATAAAGTTTTGGGGGTTGGAAAGAGGAGGAAAAGGAGAGTATGTGGTGAAATTTTGGGAGGATTTAGGGCTTCGCCGCCAGCAGCGGTGATTTCCGGCCAGCGGCGGACGACGGAAGCACGGCGGGGATACGGTGGTTATACACCGGCGTTTCAGAGGGGGTTGGTACGATGAAGATGAAAACTATCCTAGGGTTTATGTGTATTTTTCGAACAGTTTTATTTAAATTGAAGGATCAACCGTGGTCGTTGGATGATGGGGAAATGGAGGGCTAAGATCAAACGACGCCAAACGGCGTCGTTTCACTTAACGAAGGGGTATGCCATTTTTTTTTGTGGGTTGGGCTTGGGTAAGAGACGAATTCTGGGCAAGATTTAGCCCAAAATCGAATGCCTTCCCTTTTTATTCAATTCAATTCTTTTCTTTTTCTTCTTTTCTTTGATTTTTAATTTGATTTTGTATTCTGCTTTCTAATTTTATTATGTAAAATAAAAGAAACAAATTAAATCTAAGATTATACTAATTAATTTCCAACCTTAACTAATTCCTAATTTGAAAGAAAACTAAACTAAAAATGTAAAATGTAGAATTAAAAATGATAAAAGGACAATTTTTGTTATTTTTCTCTTATTTTAGTAATATTAATTGATTAGAAATATAAAAAAACAAATTCTAAATGCAAACATACTATTTTTGTACTTTTTATGAATTATAGCAACTAAAAAAAATACACACAAAATGCAAACAAATATAAAATCATGCAATTAATTCCTAAAAATTCAAATAATAAAAGAAATTTTTTAGTTCTAATGAATTTATAGGAGTAAATTAAGCGTGGCAAAAATCACGTGCTCACAACAACAATGATGGGTGCAGTCACCAACCTCTTCTTCAGTTCCTCAAATGCCAACCTGCAATCATTAGAAAACACAAATGGCTGATCCTTTTCAAGGAGTTTGCATAATGGATTAGCAATTTTGGAAAAATCTTTTATGAATCGCCGGTAGAACCCAGCGTGTCCAAGGAAAATTCTCACCTCCTTGATTGAAGTGGGTAGCGATAGATTTTCGATAACGTCAACCTTAGCATGGTCGACCTTAATTCCTTTACTAGACACTCGATGCCCCAGGACTATCCCTTCTCGTACCATAAAATGGCACTTCTCCCAGTTTAGCACTAAATTTGTCTCCACACATCTTTTAAGCACTCTTCTTAAGTTGTGAAGATAGTCTTCGAATGAATCTCCCACCATAGAGAAATCATCCATAAAGACCGCCATAATATCCTCCACCATGTCTGTGAAAATGGCTAACATGTACCGTTGAAATGTCGTTGGTGCATTGCAAAGCCCAAAAGGCATTCGCCGAAAGGAGAAAATGACATACGGACAAGTGAAGGATGTTTTCTCTCTATTTTCGGGGGCTATTGATATCTGATTGTACCCCGAATATCCATCCAAGAAACATAAGTTCGATCACCCGGCTAGCCTGTCCAATATTCGGTCAATGAAGGGCAAGGGAAAGTGGTCCTTCCTGGTGGCTGTGTTTAGTTTTCGATAATCCATGCAAATCCGTCATCCCGTGACTGTACGAGTTGAGATCAACTCATTGTTCTCATTATGCACAACAGTCATTCCCCCCTTTTTCGGTTGGACATGGCTAACCCAATTGCTATCAGAGATGGGGAAGATGATTCCCACATCTAACCATTTGATCACTTCCTTTTTTACTACCTTTTTCATGTTCGGGTTCAGCCTTCGTTGATGTTTTCTAGAAGGTTTGTGCCCTTCTTCCAAGAGAATCTTATGCATACAGAAGGCTGGGCTGATACCCTTTCTGTCTGCCATGGTCCAGCCAATGGCAGTCTTACTTTCCTGCAGTACCTGTAAGAGCTGTTCTACCTGCACATCTAGCAAACCGAATGATATAATAACAGGCAAAGTAGAATTAGGGTCTAAGAAAACATACCTGGGGTGATCTGGGAGTGGCTTCAGCTCCAGCTTGGGTGGTTCCTCTATTGATGGCTTTGCTGGAGGTGTAGCCCTTTTTTCTAACTCAAGGGACTCGAACTGAGGTTCCCTTATCCAGAATCCTTGTCCTTCAAGTGCAATGACCCATTCAGCTAACCCTTAACCATCCATCTCTTCTAAATTTGTCAGACATGCCTCTAATGGATCTTTAACAGTCAGGGTCATATCATCTTCTTGCAGGATCACATCTACTTCCTCCATTAGAGAGCAATTAGCATATTCACTGGGTCTCCTCATTGATTGCTGAACATTGAAAATGACTTCTTCACCGTTCAGTCTCATTTTTAATTTCCCAGTCTTACAATCGATCAATGCTCTTCCAGTGGCCAAAAATGGTCTATGCAAAATGAGAGGTATCTCCTCATCTACATGACAATCCAGAATAACAAAGTCTTCAGGGAACACGAACTTCCCTACTTGCACCAACACATCATCAAGAATACCAGTTGGCCTTTTCACTGTGCGGTCAGCTAGCTGTAACAACATCGAAGTTGGTCTAGCTCTACCAATGCCCAATTTGGTGTATACAGCCAGCGACATCAGATTTATGCTGGCTCCCAAATCACATAATGCCTTTGCAAAGGCATAACTCCCAATTGTGCATGGAATAATGAAGCTACCTAGATCAGACATCTTTTGAGCCATCGGTCTTGTCACTACTGCGCTGCAGGTCTGTGTCCGAGTCACAGTGGAAAGATTCTGAAAATCAAACTTCCGTGACATTATATCCTTCATCATCTTTACATAACCGTGCAATATTCAACTGAATTTGACGCATCATCTCCATGAATTTCTTGTATTGAATTTCCTTCTTTTGTTTTATCAGTCTCTGAGAGAAGGGTGCAGGTATCACCCTTTGTGCACTGCTTGCTGGCTTCTCTCTGTTGGATTTTTCTGGCACAAGAGGTGCCACCTATTCTGCAGCTTGCTCATTCACCTTATCCTTATCTTTTTCATCATGACTCTGTTCAACCATCACTTCAGTAAGTTCTGTTATTTCATCTACCTCTAACGGAACTGGAGTGGCTGGCGTACTCTCCTTGCTGGTTTGTATAATTTCCTGCTCTCTGTCTAAGGCTCTCCCATTACGGAGACTCACTGCCATCACTTGATTCGGGTTTTTCTCCTTGGGGTTGATGTTTGTGTCTGTAGGCAAGGTTCCCTGAGGGCGGTTGTTTAAAGCCATGGACAGCTGTCCTAGCTGCATTTCAATGTTCTTTATAGCTAAATCATGCACTGCCCACTTTTTCTGCACTTTATTATTTGTCCCAATGAGTTACTGAAGCATACCCCTGATTTCCATCATGTTGTTATCGTGTTGCTGAGGAGGTGGTTGATATGTTAATTGTTGATGATTTTGCTGTGGATAGCCCTGTGGTTTCTAATATGGTACTGGCACCATTTGGCCTTGAGGGTGCATACCCCCAGGTTGTTGCATGTTTGGCATGTACTGCTGATTTTGTGACGGTCTCCACTGCTATCCTCCATGTCTCTGACCCCCAAAGTTATTGACATAATTCATATCTTCTCTTGCCCCTTGATTTTCACCTTCTCCGCTCCATGAACAAACATAAGACTGATTAATACAAGGTGTACACAGTCCTCCATTTGTTGTATCAACAATGTGCACCTGTTTTGTACCCATCTCATTAATCTTCTTTGTCAATATGCTCATTTGGGTCATGAGTGTGACCATGTTCTCTGCATGCGAATTATTTGGGTCAAGAGGAATTGAATGCACTATGGGTGCCAGTGTTGTACCTCTAGTCATCCACCCCAAATTTTGTGACATCTTATCAAGAAGGATTTTGCACTCGGTGAATGTCTAACTCAAAAATGCATCTCCAGCTAAAGTATCCACATTTGCTTTTAAATTGTCAGCTAGCCCCATGTAGAATCTCTGGCCGAGCATCTAGTCTGGAATGCCATGGTGAGGACACTTCACTAGCATCCCTTTAAATCTTTCCCACATTTCTTGTAAGGAATCAGTCGGCTGCTGCTTATACTGCAATATTTCATCAATCTGTCTTGCAGTCTTGTTGGGCGGATAGAACTTATTCAGGAACTGCTTGACTAATTCCTCCCAGCTGATAATGGAATTGGTAGGGAGCGAATTTAGCCAAGTCTGGGCTTCCCTGGTCATAGAGAATGAGAACAGTAACAGCTTGATAGCTTCCAGGGTCACATTTGGTTGCCTTTGGGTCACACAAATTGACAGAAATTTTCTCAGGTGCTACTGGGGGTCTTCAATGTGTGATCCGGAGAACAATCCTTTATTCTGCAGAAGATGCAGCAAATTGTTGGTTATCTGGAAGGTCTCCGCTTGAACTGCGGGCACAGCTATGGCAGTGGCCAGGTTATCAACTGTGGGTTGTGCCCAGTCATAAAGTGCAGCTTCGGGCACAAGAGATAGCACTACTCTTATGTTGGGGTTTGCTGGCGGATCCCTAATGTTTCCAATGACGTTTTGTGCGTCACCCGTGCCAAATTCGAGTTGGTTTAGTTGTTGGGATTGTTAGGTTCTCTTGTTGGCACGGTTCAATGCCCTGAATATTTTCTCGGGGTCTGAGAGTCCTTCTAACAGTTCTCTAGTCCTCGAAGAATTTCTAGGCATACACCTAAATTCCACAAGAGTTCAAACGTTAGAATCTCAATGAAAAAATTGGGTATAGAGAAAAGTGACTACACTAAGAATTTTTATACTTCTTTCAATTGTAATTGATAACACCGTTAAATCCCCGGCAACGGCGCCAAAATTTGATAACACCAAACTATGCCTTATAAAAAGACACGTGGACATTGCAAATATAATCTGAGTAATTCTGCCCAGAGTCGAACCACAGGAAATTAACCTATCAATTACTTTTGTCGGACTTAATAAATTCACAGAATCAATTTCCCCAAACTTTGTGATTAACAAGTGATGGGATTTCTAACCACTAAAAACTGAAAAGAATTAACAACTGAAAATTAACTATGCTTGATGTGTAAACAATTGGAATAAGGTCTAAGGTAATGGTTTCCCCCGTTGTTGACTTCTTTGGTTGTATATGTCTTAGAACTGTGACTTAGTTGTCTCTATCAATCATGAACTCTCCACCTATCATAAATATTTCTCAAACAATTATGATAATTTACTAGACGCACTCTCTCAAGCTACGCTAGCTAGGTTCGCATTACAGTTCACTTAGATTGCACCCGAGGTATCGTTATCTCTAACCCAACCTCTAAACCCTCGGTTATGACTCTCGTCTATACTCCGGGAGTGATGTTGTTCAAACAACTACCTAAATATGCACTCTTTCTCAAGCAGATACATACTAAATAGGGACGGATAATTGAGGGCCCTTTCAATTAACCACAATCAAAACGTAGATGAACAAATAGAGATTATTAATATAACAACCAAGTCATCCCCAACGAGTTTTACCAAAACCTTAGATTAAAATATTTAGCTACTCATAACAACGATAAAAACTACAAAAGAATTCATAGTCATTGATAGAATAATAAAGTTGGGAGATAAAAATCGTTTTTCAAGTTGCCTCTCTTGCTTCTTCTCAAAAACTCGAACTCGCTTCTCTATTGGACTTGTTAAACCTTTTATAGTTTGTGTGGATTTGCTTGGACTTCCGAATTTACCCTTTTTAAAACATTGTTCCCGCATCTGGACTAGCGCGGGCGCGCTAAGGCACTAGTGGAGTTTCATTCTATTTTGGACTGCAGGACTGGCGCGGGCGCGCTAATGCCCGCGCTAGTGGGGTTTTCCACTTCCAAATGTGCTTCGCTCCTTTTTTTGGTCCATTAACTCCAATTTTTGCCCGTATCACCATCATAAGTCCTCGTTTGATTATTGCTTTCCTGTGAAACACCAAAGTCACCGTTAGAGCCATTTTACATTATTTACACACTTACAACAGTAAAACATCCTTAAGTTAGAGCCTGAACGTAGGCGAAATTATACAATTTAGCCTATTATCAACTATCAAAGCCTAATTATTTCGTCCCATTTTCTGCTAATTTTTTCTAACACAATCCACATAAATTTTCCGCCGGGCCAACGACGTTGAAAGGAAAGAAGACCGAACAAGTGGTTGGAATCTTAAAGGCTTTAAGAGGTCCAGATTAGCAGACAAGTCTCAAATTTCAATAAAGCCACTGATTCCACAGCCTTTGTTTATCTTCAATTCTTCATCCATACTTGGCCAACGCCTAATATGCACAAAACCAAGACACTATTACTCACTAGCCACTAGAATAGCTAAAGAGGAAAAGACAATTCCAGTCGTCACCAGTACCTATCTGTTATAACTGTCAATCATTACAATTTAAGTTTCTTTTGCACTTCTCCACTTTTATTCTCCTCCTTACCTTTTATTCAATAATATCCCCGTATGTAAAATGTTGTGCTAGAGGTTGATCCACAGTATTCTCCAGTATCCAATGTGTTACCCGAGCGGTGCTCATTGTGTTGGTATTCATGATAGGCTGGGAGAACGTCGCGGACGATTTGTTCCTCCTGATACAAGGGAAGATGTGCAGATACAAGTAAGCAGTATATCAACTGGAAATGGAGCTGCAGTTAGAGTGATGAAGCAGTGTGTTTGTTCCCCAACACATCATCCCGGCTCGTTTAGGTGTAGGCACCATCATTCTGATTACAAATGGCAAAATGGAACCAAATCAGTCACTAGGAACTAGTGCTGCTACTTTTGCTGCCAAGGCCTTATATATAAGAACTCAACTGTATAAATTACCATATATCCTTTATTTCCTTTGTTTTGTTCTCTTTTTCAATAAGATGTGCATAGTCCTGTTGACACCATTTGAAGATCATTTTTTTTTTTTTGCCTGATTATATCAAGTTTAGGGATTTCATCACGAAATGAGTCACTTTTAAAAAATAATCTGCAAAATTTTGAAATGTCCATGCACGTATCCTTTAGGCAGTAAGTTCTTGCTTCATCGAAGGGACATTTACAGAATTGATTCACAGGCCAATGGTTTGGTTGGTTACTATATTGATAGAAGTTGATACACAATTAGTGGGACAAAAAGGAATTGAGAAACTTCGGAAGAGTTAAGGAATTATAGTAATGATAGATTCCCTATTTCTGCAGCATATCAAAGAAAATAACCTGTAAGAAAATGATCAGCAATATAACATATGTTTTAACTATCTCAGGGTAACAGTTCTAATGGGCAATCTCTACATTGAAAATGTCGACAAAATTTTTACCCTCCGAAAAGATTAGAAAAATGTTATCTGTATACGACGTCACTGCTTGAAACTTGTGATGGACTAAGATTAGGACTCATGAATAGAGAGTCAAATACTCTGTCACTACTCAACATAGAGGCTTTATCTAATGAGCCTTTGGTTTAATAACTGTTAGGAGTCATATACACTGTATCAACTCTTAACATGTATGATACAAAGAGTAAGATAAAACAAAAAATTAACAAGATTGGCTGAGGAATGGAATGGTAATCCAGCATGTCCTAACTAAAAAGTCATTCTTTTGATTTACCACTGAGATCCGCCAGGCGAGCAACTACCTCATCGTAGTTTGGTACCTTAGGATGGAGCCCATTTGGACCAAACATATCAGGCTCACAAGAATTTGCTCGAGTGTGCCCTTTCATTAGCTCAGCTGGACTTTTTTGTTCCAATTCAACTGTAAGGGATGCTGTTCTGCCTGAAGGACCATCTCGGGTTCTCTGCCTCGAGACTTCACCATTTGCAAATTTTATGCCATATTTTTCTTCTCCTGAATCTTTATCACCAGACTGTGTCTCCACATGTTTCCTTCTAACTGATTTTGGTTTTGTCTTAGCCTCTTCAACTGCATCGCCGTGGCCATTATATTCTAGTTTGTCCACATGAGCGCAATCAAGACCAGAATCCGAACTGCTTTCGTTTGTGTTCACTCTTGATTTGGTATGATGATGCCTTGCATTCTCATGATTGAATGTAGCAGCTTCAGATTCTTTATTTTGACCTGATTCAGACATGTGCACTTGTCCATATAGCTTCTGTTGTAAGGCTTTTGAATTCCATTCAACACCAGATTCTGTTGCTATATCTTGCATCAACTGTAGCCTCATATCCTTTTTATGTGGTACTGGCTTTAATTTTTCCGCAAACTATCAAGAAAAAGGAGGAAACACAAATAATATGAGAAAGTTAATGCATGAATATTATCTGCGGGTGAAAAAATGAGTATTACCTGTTTACTAACATAAAATTCAAGGGAATTTCCATATCTCTCAGAAAATATCGTTCTGAATTGACGTAACTCAGGCAGGTCCGCTAGTCTTGCTGCTGCAAACATCAAAGATGCCACAGCTTCCCTGCAATTCTCAGGGCATTCCCTAAAAGATGGATAGCATATTAACTTGTCTTCATTACACATAATGTAAAAGGGTAGCCCCGTGCACAAGATATTCCGCGTTCATATAGAGTCCGGGAAAGGGCCGCACCACAGGGCGTGATATAGACATCCTACCCTAATGCAAGCATTAGTGGCTGCTTCCAATGCTTGAACCAGACAACTTTACCGTTGCTCCAAGCAGGGACGAAACTACAGTCTGGTAAGGGTGGTCATTTGACCACCCTTACTCAAAAAATTAACTGCCTATATAGGTAAAAATTAGGTTTTAAAGATATAATATAACATATATTGAACCCCTTTGTCAGAGTTTTTTTTTACTTCTTTTTTATGAATACCCTTGTAAAAAATATCCGCTTCGCCACTGGCTCCAAGGCTGCCCTTCTTCAGTACACACAATATAATTAACCAATTATGTCTTCTATTCTTATGAGACACCAAATAAAATAATGTTGAAGTACCTCTGTTGATTCATGGTTTCAAGGTGAGTAAAGATATGGTCACAATATTGCTCCAAAAAATCATAACAGCTCAAGAGATTCAGCTCAACTAGAAGGCCTTCAGTCTGTTGCATTAAAACAAAATCAGTAGAGCTTTCCATTTGATCACTCGCCTCGTCCACATTATCATGCAACAGTGACTATTACCGACAAGTCTTTAAACAATTTCCAAATTCAGACCTATTGGAGTTTTATTGAATAAATGATGTAGAATATTTGGGAATTACCCTGTCGTATGCATTGACATCTAATCCAGATTTAAGAAGGTCAGCTATATCATTCTTCAAGTATTTCTGCATTGCATTTCTCTTCTTCCTTACCATTTCGATTCGAGTTTTCATCTGCTTGATTGTAGACTTGCTGTACCAGAGATCACCCCCAAAAGAATATGACAACAATTAATAGGGAAAGAAAAAGTATCTTTTCTTAAATTGAAAATCAAACAGAGAATTAATCCCTGCAGAATTGTCACTCTTACCATTTGGAACAAAACTTGTTTCTCTTCCATGAGTCCAACATTTTGATTTTCTTCTATCGGCTAAGTTCACGAGCTGGAGATAAGCGGACTCAAACTACTGACATCCGTAGTAGGGTAAGCCACAGCCTCTCAGGTCCTTAGTGTGCACCTAGGAGGTTACAATATTATAATTACAAGGATACATTTATTATGATCCAAATGCATCTCAATCGTGCACGAATCAACATGGAAAACTGATCATATGGAAAGAAAAAAAAAACTAACTGCTTTGTTAGGACAAGAAAAAAGAAACCTTTATATATGAAGGAGACAAGAACGTAATCTCGAGTTTAGGAGAAGCTCATATATTAAGGAGTTACTATAATTTAGAATGTAAATCGCCATAAAAGAAGTTGAAGAAAGATATAAGTCCAGCTATATTCTATGGGGTCTTGTCGAATAACGGCAATGCAGTGATTTCACTGTAATGCCCTTGTTATTCACGTGTGTTTTACCCGTTATGGGGGAAGGGGAAGGGTAGTATGGTAAGTAAGTACAGGTTCAATGAAATACGAAGTTGGCGGGTTTACATGGGATTTGATGGACTGGGAGTGCAAACCGCGGGAGACGAACCGTTGAGGATCAGCTCCTCTTTCACCTTCCATCCTTAAATTTTCTTTTCTCTACATATATACAACAACAACAATAACAAATATCGTGAGCACGTGATTTTTGACCTACAAATAATTTTTATTAATTTTAGGAATTTTTCTTTATTTATTTGCATTTCATGCATTTTTAACATTTTTAAATCATAGAAAAATCCTAAAAATTATCTTTTTTTTTTTTACATATTTATCTTTTAGTCTTTTAAAATTAGCATTTTGCTTTAGTTTTAAGTTAATTAGTTGTTTTAATGTTAAAAATAAATAAAGAATTTTTAATTTCTACAAAGATAGATTGATTTAGGATTTTAACTAGTTAAATAAAAGAGAAAAAAAGAAGAAAGAAAATAAAAGAAAAGGCTGTTTTTGATATTGGGCCACCCCAAAGAGCAAATGTAATGGCCCAAATGTAATTCTTTTACCCAATTTCCACACAACCCAAGCCCATTCCCCTTTACCCTTATCTAATAACCTAAAACCTAGACCTATATTAGGTAACGCCGAATGCCCTGAAAGGGGATGAGCGCAGCTTTGGACATATACAGCCCGTTCAGCCGTTTTCTTTGAGCAAAAAAAGAATACACAAAAACAAGGACCTAAAATCGGCTAACCTCACAAAGAAGGGGAGTCTTCAGCGAAAAACACAAAAAAAAAAAAAAAAAAAATAGCACCGCTGAGCAGAAAAAACGCCCCCCTACCCTGGACC
>MU766893.1:44032-63182 GCA_026770625.1 Nicotiana glauca
AAAAAAAAAAAAAAAAAGAATAGCACCGCTGAGCAGCAAAAACGACCCCCTACCCTGGACCTGATCGTCTTCAGCAAACCAGTGACCACCCCGAAACGACTCCCTAATGCCATAGAACGCTGCTGGCTCGCCAACTGGACACACACGCACAAATGCATAAAGATCTTTGGTTTTTAGTGGAGTCCGATGGAGGTTGAGTCACATGAGATCTGTCCGAAGTTTTCGGCGAGGCTTCAATGTCGAAGTTCTAACTCATAGTTTCAGTTTTTTTCAGTCTGTTGGGTCTTGATCTATTTTTGTATACTTTGACTTTTTTCATCAATAAAATTTTGTTCGACAATTGGATTTTCTGGAGCTGAGACTCAAAGAAAACTTCAGTTTCTGAAATTGAGTTTGAAGTTGCGTAGCCTCATTTTGCTGCTGGAATTTCATTGGTTTGAGTCCATTTTGGAACTCGCTTGTGAGATCTGCTCGGAGCCAGTCATTAAAGTCTCGAGGTCTTTTCTTCGAGATCCTAGTGCTAGTTATTCTTTTTTTCGATCTGATTTCAATTGCCAGAATTCCATGTTTTGACGTTAACGTCTTTCGAGTGTACTGCCTGGAGAATATTTTAATTAGGAAAGCTCATTTGAAGTTGTTGTTTCTCGGCCTTTATTTGGTACGCCTCACGTATCAATTTATATAAGTATTGAAGAAAATGAATCAGAACTGCACCAACATAACAAGCCACATTTTTTCCATTTTTTCCCATCATTCTTATTTGGTGTTATTTTGATAGTTTTGTTATTTGTTCTGATACTGTGTAATAGGGTGTAATTTTAAAAAAAATTCAGTGACCAAAAAGATACGTTTGATGTTACATTGATTAACATCAATTCTTGTGAATTGACTTTATTTTTGTCATTCTGATCTGCTTTTTCTTGAAAGTTGAATTAAAAATCAGTGAGTACTAGTGTTAAGCCTTGGATTTTTAATTTGAATTAATAGAAGTTGGGTTTAATGGTGGTTTGATAGTGGATAGTGGCGTGATTTGTTAGTGGCTATGGATACGGTTCCCGTGGCATGATTATAATATGTGAATCTCAATTTGGGGGTGCATTTCATGTAACCCGATTATAACAACTTCGAATAATAAAACTCTTTGAAATTAGAAATCGAGGTGTGCCATTTAGCGAATTTTTATGGCCCTCGCAAAGTTGAAAGTGCGTAGTTGCTTTAGGCGCGCTATTTTAAAAATTACCTTCCTAAACTCCGGTGTGCATTTCATGTGACCCAAATTCAACTCTTAACAATGTTAAATAAAATGTGTCTCGGATTGCGAGTGCATTTCATGTGACGTGGTCTAAAGACGTATTTTAGATGACGTTGAAATCTTTCTTAAAATTATTGAAAGCAGTTGTAAAAGTCAAAATGCACATAGGTTTAAACGTGTTTTAAAATCAGATAACAGGCCAATTGTAACAGTTGAGCGACTGTGCTAGAACCACGGAACCTGAAAATGCCTAACACCTTCTCCCGGGTTAACACAATTCCTTACCCGAATTTTTGGTTCGCGGACTGTAATACAGAGTCAATCCTTTCCTCGATTCGGGATTTGAACCGGTGACTTGAGACACCATAAATCTTCCAAATGGAGACTCTGAATTCTTTAAATAAATAATCCCGTTTCGATTGTCACTTCAAGTTGGAAATAACTCCCTTATTATACCCTCTTCCGGGGGTGTAGTGTAAAAAAAAGGTGTGACAGCTCTGGCGACTCTGGTGGGGACAATAACCCAGAACTTCTGGTTCATGGTTCATAATTCGAGCTTAGATGAATTGTTATATTTGGCTTTATTTATTATCTGGTTTTAATCACATGTTTGGGCCTAATGTGCTAGATGTTGCTTTTACCGCTTTGATATGGTTGAAATGTATATAAATTGTTACGAATCCCTCCTCTCTCTGAGTCTTCTAAATCATTTGAGAAGGGTGCACTTCGTGTAGATTCTCTTCTGTTAGAGTCATTTCCCAAATTTAGAACGAGGTTCGGATAAGTTGCAAAGCCGGTGAAGCTTCTGTATTCCCGGTACGTTGGCTCCCCGGCTCGAGTTGTCCGCTCGGGTAAGCCAGGTCTAGAACAATAAACCCAGATTTTCAAACCTAGTATAATATAGCCTCATGCCGGATCCCTAGTAGGAGCGCTTGCTTGCATCATGTGCATTTTGACTTTGGGGACTCAACACAGGGGTTGGGTCCGTCTAGGACAGGTGTACCCAAAATAACAGACCATCTTGATGCATCCTATGTGCTACATGTTGCATTTATTCAAGGGTAAAAGGGTCGTTTGACGGACCAATGATAGTTGAGGGAAAATGAAAAAAAAGAAAAAAAAGAAAAAGAAAAAAAGAGAGGGTTAAGTATGAAGGTAAAGCGAGTTGGGCCCAATTATGTTGTTAAAAAAAAGAGCTTGAAAATTCAAAATTCAAAAAGATTTTGTACTTTTTCATCATTTTCCGAAAATAAAAAAAATTAAAAAAGAAAATCCAAAAAGATTTTGCTTCTTTCATCATTTTTTGAAAAAAAAAAAGACAAAAAAATGTGTTTTCTATAAATTAGTAGTTTTTTTAATTCCCGCCCGTATCCAATCTTCCTGAACTATGCATACCTGATTATCGTCTTTCGAGGCGTGATGCGTAGGCAACCCACATAGGGTCCGGTCTTCCTAGTAAATCTTAGGTTCTTGGCTTCGCTGGGTCTTAGCAAAATCTTGCACTTTTAGCCACATAGGTTAATTTTAGAAAAAATAATCGCAGCCATGTCTTGCATGTGTCTAGTAAGGAATGCTATTGCCTCACATAGTGTTGGTTTAAGTTTTCTCATACAGGTGTGGATCCACTTACCGGAGTTTGAGTATAACAGATACCCCAAGACCACTGTATTCAGGAGTTGCTTAAGGACATTATTTTTATTTTATTTTTTGAGTATGTTTTTTTTATGTCGTCTTTTACTTTCTAGTGTTGTACAGTAATGTCAAATTTTTTGTTATTGTATTTTCTATTTTGTATTTGAAAAGGTGTGGTGTAACTCAAAAATTCAAAAAAGTTATTTTGTGTTTTTATATTTCCGTTAGAATTTTCTTTAGAAATACTACTCCTAGAAATCAAGAGAAAAAGAAAAGAAAAGAAAGTTTGAGGTGGTTTTATTTTAGGAAATTAGTATCTAGAAATTTAAAAAAAATTATTCTCTTCTTTAGGCAATCAAAATTGAAATCCAAAATATTTTGTTTCATCTTTTTCATTGCTTGTTTCGAAATCTTGCGTCGGGATATCAAATGAAAATCCAAAATATTTTTTTGTGGTTTATTCTTTAGATTTTCTTCCTAAAAATAAAAAAAGAATCAAAAAATATTTTTCTCTTCTAGGATTTTTCCTTAATAATTTCCCGTAGAGAGTTTGTTTCAAAAAAAAAAAAGAAGCAAAAAAAATAATATATATATATATATATATATATATATATATATATATATATATATATATATGCTCGTGAAGCTTGAGTTTGGAATAGGTTATAAAACATTAAGTCTAGAAAATTCAAAAAAAAAAGATTTGCTTCTTTTATTTCTCTTTTCTCATCAGAGTAGTCATTAAGGTAAAGAAAAAAAAAAGAAAAAAAAGAACGTTAGTTTGTTTTCTTTATTCCCAATATTCCAGAACTACGCAAAGTCTGATTCATGCGGGGTCATGATACGTAGGCAACCTACATTGGGTTCGATCGAATCATTTTTTTATTATTAAAAGAAAAAAAAGAGAAAAAAAAAGAGAAAAGAAAAAAAGAGGTAAAATCATGGGATTTGAGAAATGAGAGGAAAAAAAGAGTGATAATTAGAAGGAAAAAGAAGAAAGAAAAATGAGCAAACAAGTGCTAGAAAACAAAGAAAATAGAGGTTGAAATGAACAAATTGGGATGATGCCAACTGACCTTTGTACCCTCGAAGTCATTTTAGAATCGATAATTGTGGCTAGGTGCGTTGCACATAAAGTGATATTATCTTATGTTAAATGCCCTAACGTTAACGTGATGGCTTCATTTTGTTATATTCATAAAATAAGGGTGGTTGGTTTGTGTTTTTTGAAGTGGTAACTATTCTCTATAACATAAAGTCAAAAGGCAATGGCAGACAACAACAGAACTGAGTTGGTTGATACGGGTGCCGAAAAGCAATTGTTTGAACAGGACAATAGGTTGGTTGAAGAGGTGAGGATGTTAAGACAACACATGGCAGACATGTATCAGGCTTGGATGACTGGGAAGGCACCACCCCCGCCACCACTTACCTTCCTAGATGCTACTCTTACCCAAACTCCGGTCATAGTGCCAGATGATTCCCCATACTCTCCAGATTTTCCCGCTTATCACAACTTTTCCAACCACCCTAGTAGCTCCATCACTCATCCTCCAATTACCCCTCCCCAAAACTGTCCTCCTGTCATATCCACTATCCCCAACAATGAATACCTACTCAAAGATCATAATGCCCAGTACTACCCCGCAGAGGTTTCCCACAAGGTTCCTGACTCATATAAGCAAAGCCCTCGGGATGAGCTTCATGCTGGAAATGAAAAGGTCACAGGAAAGAAGTGCGAGATGAGATACCCAGGAAGCTGAAAGGCATAAAACAGTCCTTAAAGAACAAGAAAGGAATGGGAGACCAGGGTAACATGGCTTATAAAGAATTGCCTGTGTCCCCTGACGTTCGCCTGCTCGCGGTGTTTAAAATGCCAAAATTTAACTTGTATGATGGGTGTGGAGATCCGGTAGCTCACCTGAGGGTTTATTGCAGTGAAATGGGAAGTCTTGGAGAGAAATATGACTTGTTGATGACATATTTCAGTAAGAGCATGACTGGGGCAGCTTTGGAATGGCATAATCATCAAGATGTCAGTAAGTGGCCTACTTTGGGTGACATGGCTCAAAATTTTGTGCGGCGCTTTCAGTACAATATAGACATTGTTCCAGACCGCTCCTCCCTGTCTCAGATAGAGAAGAAACCCAAGGAAAGTTTTAGGAATTTTTGGCTCAGATGGAACGAACAGGTTGCTCGGGAAAGTCCTCCCTTTGATAGAAAAGATGTTGTTGAGCCCCGCCGATGACAGGGTCCAGTGGTAGTTCTTCCTAAACTCTTTCAACCTCAATACCGACCCCATGAACATCCCCAAACTCCACATAATCCACCATAATATTACCTGCCGAACAACATCCGACCATCTGTCCAACCACTAGGTCACTTCCGAGGGCGAGCACCAGCATCCTAAAATTCTCGTGTGCCTTCACAGAATTTTCAAGCATCCAACAATCCTAGAAAACTGAGGCATGGAGGGAAACAAAGGCAAAAAGATAATTTCAGTCCCATCGGAGAATCCTACATAAGTTTGTTTGAAAAGTTAAAGCATTCTGGCCTGATTGAGCCACTCCTCGGCTATACTCCAGACCCACATGCAAAAGGCTTTGATCCTGCTGTACGATGCAAGTACCACTCTAATGTCCAAAGGAATATAATTGAAGATTGTTGCTCTTTGAAAAGGAAAATAGAAAGGATGATTCAAGAAGGGGTAATTGTGAGCAATGACAGTGACCGGAAGCGTGCGAATCCTCGTGGGAACTTGTTGACCTAAGTTAATGTTATTGAAGTTGGTAATTGTGATGACCCGAGAGTTCGTCTTAAGAATTAACGCCTCGATCCCCTATTAACTGCTTCCCCTAAGTTCATTTCTACTATTTTTGGTTTGCCAGGACGTTCGGTGTTGGGTTTCGGAGAGTTTCGGGACACTTAGTCCCTAAATGAGAGCTTAAGTGTTAGGAAGTGGTCTGTAGTCGAAACACTATGAAGAAAACCTCGGAATGGAAATCTGATGGTTCCGTTAGCTCCATTAGGTGATTTCGGGGTTGGGAGCGTATTCTGAATGTATTTTGGAAGTCCGTAGATCATTTAGGCTTGAATTTTTTAGGTTTTCGGTCCGATAGTGAGTTTTTGATCCGAGGGTTGGATTGGAATCCCGGAAGTTGCAGTAGGTCCATCATGTCATTTGGGACGTGTGGGCAAAATTTCAGGTCATTCTGGCATGTTTTGGATAGGTTTTTATCGAAAATGTATTTTGATGAAATTTGAAGTTCTTAGACTTAAATTATTGATTAATTCGGGTTTCCGATGTTGTGTAAGGTGTTTTAAGGATTGGTACAAGTTTGAATAGGGTATTAGGTGTTATTGGTACTTTTGGTTGAGGTCCCGGGTGCCTCGGGATGATTTCGGATGGTCGACAGGAGAATTTTGGGAGTTGAGAAATATCAGTGTTTCTGCTTCCGGTATTTTTTTTGCTTCTGTGGCTTGGGAACCGCAGAAGCGGCCTTGGCATCGCATAAGCGAGTTTGGGCATATCCTTCAGGTTCCGCAGAAGCGGGTTCGCTTCTGCGAGAAAAGGACCGCAGAAGCGGAATCTTAGGTCTTTAGTGAAAGTCGTAGAAGCGACTTATGTTTCGCATAAGCGAGACTGTAGAAGCGGTCCTTTAACCGTAGAAGCAGAAAACCACTGGTCGGAAATAGTGAATTCGAGGGTTTTGTTTCAAAATTTAGAAAAATCAAATTTGAGCTCAGGAGAGGGCAATTTTGAGAGGGTTTTGAAGAGAAGATCACTGGGTAACGATTCTATACTCTCTTGTGCTTAATACCCACTAATCCAATCATGCTTCCCTTCTTATTTTCAGATTTTTAGATAAAAAATGGGTCAAACTTCATTGACTAAATTATTGAGTTTTGAGTGGGTATTTGACCAAGAGATCCTCGGGATACCTAGAGATCCCTCGTGTATATGATGAAGATTCCAAGAGATACCTCGTTTATATGATGAGGATACCAAGAGATCCCTAGAGTATATGATGAGGATACCAAGAGATCCCCGGCTATTATTTCATGTTGTGAGTAGTATTCTTTATATTGTTTTGTTTTTGTTTCCTATTACTGTTTCCCTTATTATTCATGTTTGGATTCTCGCTGTAGACTTTATCTATACTATTTTCCTTATCTTTTCATATATTATGTTTATCTCAGTAGGGCCCTGACCTTCCTCATTACTACCCAACCGAGGTTAGGCTTGGCACTTACTGAGTACCACTGTGGTGTACTCATGCCCTTTATACTCATGTTTTCCATGTGCATATCCAGGTAGCTCTGCCCGGGCGTATCATCCTCGAGGCGGAGAGATCTAGCAGAGATTTCGAGATACATCTGCCGCGTCCGCAGACCTGGAGTCTCTTTCTTATTCTATCTTTAGCAGTTAGATTTTGTCTTTTGCGTACTGTTCGTTTTAGACATTCCAGAGTTAGAGCTATGTATTTACTTTCCGTTAGCCTGTGTTCCCGTGAGTTTTCGGGTTTTGGGGTGATATCGTAGACTTCTGCATTATTGAGTAATATATGCCGAGCGGCATCTTTTATACAGTTTTCTTTTAATTGTTCATTTTTAAATAATTTATTTTGCAAGTTATGTTGTTTTTCCGCATTGTTAGTCTTACCTAGTTATAGGATCTAGGTGCTATCACGACATGTTCACGGAAGACGAACTAGGGTCGTGACAAGTTGGTATCAGAGCTCTAGGTTCATAGGAGTCACGGAACACATACCGATTTATTAGAGTCTCATTGATCGGTACAGAGACGTCTGTACTTATCTACAATAGGCTATGTAACTGTTTAGGAAAAATCTTCATTTCATTTGATTTCATTGTCGCGCGATATTTTTGACATCAATTCTAAACTTCTATCTTCTAACATCTCATAGATGGTGAGGACACGTGCTACTCGAGATGATCAGGCACTCGCACCCCTACTGCAGCCGTCAGAGGCCGGGGCCCAAGCCGGGGTAGAGGTCGAGGACGCGCATGTGGTGCAGTTAGAGCACCTGCGCGAGCTGCCGCCGAGGCACCACCAGCAGATCCAGCCGGAGCCCAGGCACCTGGCACGCCTACTACTACCACTACTACTCCAGCTTTCCAGGAGACTTTGGCTCAGTTCAAGAGTATGTACACCACTTTGCCTTAGACAAGGTTGCTTCCCCTTGCTGCAGCCACATCCCAGGTAGGGGGATGAGAAAAGACTCCCTCTACCCGCATTCCTGAGCAGCGAGTACAGGTTGAGCAGGTTCCCAAGATTATTCCTGCACCACCTGCAATGCTAGTTCAGCCCGAGGACGGGTCAGCTACTTCAGAGGACGAGCAGCGGAGACTTGAGAGGTTCAAGAAGTTTGATCCCCTAGTGTTCGGTGGATTAACATCAGACAACACCTTGGGATTTCTAGAGGAGTGCCACTGTATTCTTTGCACTATGGGCATAGTAGAGTCAAACGGGGTTTCCTTTACTGTTTTTTAGCTTCGGGGAGCCGCCTATGATTGGTGGCGCACTTATGAGATAGGCAGTCCAGTCGAGGCTGCTTCACTGACTTGGACCCAGTTCTAAGATATGTTTATGAGACAGTTGGTCCCCAGAGTCTCAGGGACGCATGGCGTGCAGAGTTTGAGCATTTGCGCCAGGGTGCTATGACCGTTTTGGAGTATGCTATCTGTTATACCAGGTTGGCCAGACATGCACCGACCTTGGTTGCTACAGTCCGTGAGAGGATTCGTAGGTTTATTGAGGGTCTTATCCCATCCATCAGATCTAGCATGGCTCGAGAGTTAGAGATGGACATTCCTTATCAGCAGGTAGTAAGCATTAATAGGAGGATCGAGGGTATGCTCGCCAGGGAGCGAGTGGAGAGGGAGGCCAAGAGGTCTCGGGAGTCGGGCCATTACTCTGGTGCCCGTACCCCAGTAGCAGGTTATCATGGTAGGGGTTATATGGGTCGCCCCGTTCATTCAGCTCTTCCAGCAGCTAGCAGTGCTCCAGCTTCGCCTATACCTCAAGAGCCTTACTATGCACCTCCAGTTTCTAGCGTGCTTCCTGCGCGGGGTGCTTCCAGAGGTCAGTCCAGCAGACCTGGCCCTAGTCAGTCACAGCCACCGTGCCCTCCAAGAGCTTGTTTTGAGTGTGGAGACACCCGCCATGTGGTGAGGAATTACCCTAGACTTGGGAGGAATGCATCCCCACAGACTTCTCAGCCACAGCGTGCCCAACGGAGTTCTCAAGCCATGATCACAGCTCCAGCTGCTACCCCATTTGCCCAGCCAGCTGGTGGCGGAGGTCGGGGAGATAGAGGCTACCCTCGAGAGAGGGGTCGGGCCAGATATTATTCTATTCCTGCTCGTACCGAGGCGGTTGACTCCGACTCCGTCATAACAGGTATTATACTGGTTTGTCACAAAGAGGCATCGGTTCTATTCGATCTGGGCTCTACTTATTCTTATGTGTCTTCTTACTTTGCTCCGCATTTGGGTGTGCCTCGGGATTCTTTGAGTGCCCCCATTTATGTTTCTACTCCTGTGGGGGATTCTCTTGTTGTGGACCACATTTATCGGTCATGTATGGTTACTATTTGTGGTTTTGAGACCAGAGCGGATTTATTGTTACTCAGTATGGTTGACTTTGATATTATCTTGGGCATGGACTGGTTGTCGCCCCATTTTGCTATTCTTGATTGTCACGCCAAGACCATGACGCTGTGTATGCCAGGTATTATGCGTGTTGAGTGGAGTGGTACTTTAGATCACACTCTCAGTAGGGTTATATCTTTTCTTAAAGCTTAGCGTATGGTCGAGAAGGGGTGTGCCGCGTATTTAGCTTATGTGAGATATATCAGTGCTGATACCCTTTCTGTTGGCTCAGTCCCAGTAGTACGGGATTATCCCGATATGTTTCTAGCTGATCTTCCGGGCATGCCGCCCGATAGAGACATTGATTTTGGAATTGATTTGTTGCTGGCCACTCAGTCCATTTCCATTCCTCCGTACCGTATGGCTCCTCCTGAGTTGAAGGATAAGTTACAGGAATTGCTTGATAAGGGCTTTATTCGCCCTAGTGTTTCACCGTGGGGTGCTCCTGTCTTGTTTGTAAAGAAAAAGGATGGTTCCATGCATATGTGTATTGATTATCGCCAGTTGAACAAGGTTACAGTGAAGAACCGTTATCCTTTGCCTCGTATTGAGGATCTGTTTGACCATCTTCAGGGCGCACATGTGTTTTCTAAGATTGACTTGCGCTCAGGTTACCATCAGTTAAAGATTCGGGATCCAGATATCCCGAAGACTGCCTTCAGGACTCGGTATGGCCATTACGAGTTCCTTGTTATGTCATTTGGGCTGACCAATGCCCCAACAACTTTTATCCATTTGATGCACAGTGTGTTTAGGCCATATCTCGACTTGTTCGTCATTGTTTTCATCGATGATATTCTTGTATACTCCCGGAGTCGGGAAGATCATGAGCAGCACCCGAGGACAGTGCTTCATACCCTGAGAGAGAAGAAGTTATATGCAAAGTTCTCAAAATGTGAGTTTTGGTTGAGTTCAGTGGTATTCTTAGGCCACGTGGTTTCGAGTGAGGGCATTCGGGTTGATCCAAGGAAGATAGAGGCCGTGCAGATTTGGCCCAGGCCGTCCTCAGCTACAGAGATTCGCATCTTCCTTGGTTTGGCGGGCTACTACCGTTGTTTTGTGGAGGGATTTTCATCGATTGCGTCCCCTATGACTAGATTGACCCAGAAGGGTATCCCATTTTAGTAGACAGAGGAGTGTGAGGCGAGCTTTCAGAAGCTCAAGACAACTTTGGCTACAGCCCTAATTTTGATGTTGCCTACTGGTTCGGGGTCTTATACTGTCTATTGTGATGCCTCGAGAGTTGGCCTCAAAGCGGTGTTGATGCAGGATGGTAGGGTGATTGCCTACGCGTCCAGACAGTTGAGGATACATGAGAAGAATTATCATGTCCATGACCTTGAGCTACCTGCTATTGTTCATGCCTTGAAGATCTGGCGTCATTATTTGTACGGTGTTCCTTATGAGATCTATACTAACCATCGGAGCTTGCATCACTTGTTCAAGCAAAAGGATCTAAATATGCGTCAGAGGAGGTGGTTAGAGTTGTTGAAGGATTATAATATTACTATTCTGTATCACCCGGGCAATGCTAATGTGGTGGCGGATGACTTGAGTCACCGGGCGGAGAGTTTGGGGAGTTTGGCTTATTTACCAGCTTCAGAGAGGCCTATGACGATGGATGTGCAGGACTTAACCAGCCAGTTTGTAAGATTGGATCTTTCGAAACCTAGTCGGGTTCTAGCTTTTGTGGTTTACCGGCCTTCCTTATTTGATCGTATCAGGGAGCAGTAGTATGAAGACCCTCATTTGCTTGTCCTTAAGGACAAGTTTCAGCATGGTGATGCCAGAGATGTGACCATCGGAGATGATGGGGTATTGAGGATGCAGGGCCGAATTTGTGTGCCCAATGTTGATGAACTTCGAGAGTTGATTTTAGCAGAGGTCCATAGTTCGCGGTATTCCATCCATCCGGGTGCCGCGAAGATGTATCAGGACTTGAGGCAGAACTATTGGTGGAGGCGGATAAAGAAAGATATAGTTGGTTATGTGTCTAGATGCCCCAACTGCCAGCAGGTGAAGTATGAGCACCAGCGACTGGGTGGGTTGCTTCAGCAGATAGAGATTCCGGAGTGGAAATGAGAGCGCATCACCATGGATTTTGTATCTGGACTCCCACGCACCTTGAAGAAGTTTGATGCATTTGGGTTATTGTGGATCGGCTAACCAAGTCTGCTCACTTTATTCCTGTGTGTATCACTTATTTATCGGAGCGGTTGGCGGAGATTTATATCCGGAAGATCGTTCGTCTGCATGGTATTCCAGTTTCTATTATTTCAGACAGAGTTACTCAGTTTACATCGCGGTTTTAGAGAGCCGTGCAGCAGGAGCTACGTACTCGGGTGGAGTTGAGAACGAAGTTGGCGGGTTTACACAGGATTTGATGGACTGGGAGTGCAAACCACGGGAGACGAACCATTAAGGATCAGCTCCTCTTTCACCTTTCATCCTTAAATTTTCTTTTCTATATATATATATACATAACAACAACAATAACAACTACCCAGTAAAATCCCACGGAGTGGGGTCTAGGGAGGGTAATATGTACGCAGACCTTATCCATACCCCAATAGGGCAGAGAGGCAGTTTCCGATAGACCCTCGACTTAGAAAGACAGAAATAAAAAATATGAAAATACAATTCATTAGTAACTCCAGTAGAAACCGTAATAGTAATAGAAGCATAACAACCAAAAGATGAATGACATGCAATAAGTAACTAGAGCCTAAGGTTTGGGGCTAAGAAAAATAACAAGGATAGTGTGAGTTCAACATAAACTGCAAACCATCTTAGATCAACTCTAAACTAACCCCGCCTCACCCCCGGTATGAAATAAGGGAAGCTCTACTACCCCGTAACCTACAACCCTAATGCTTGACCTCTAGACCTTCATATAAAGGGTCATGTCCTTGGAAATCTGCAATCGTACCATGTCCTACCTGATCACCTCCCCCCAATACTTCTTAGGCCTCCCCCTACCTCTTCTCGTACCAACCACTGCTAACCGTTCACACCTCCTCACCGGGTCATCAAGGCTTCTCCTTTGCACGTGCCCGAATCATCTGAGCCTCGCTTCACTAGGGGTTAGATTCCCAGGACACCCCCCTGCACATTTATATTTAGGACTACGGGTTCGATTCCCGGGAGATCCCCCCACACAGTTATATGGAACTACAGGAATGCATCCGGTAGATTCCCCCCATACTGGGTATTTATATTTGGGACTACGGGTTAGATTTTCGGGAGATCCCTTGTACATTTATAGTTGGACTACGGGACGGTATCCCGGGAGATCCACTTGACAGATAATAGTTGGACTACGGGACGATATCCCGGGAGATCCACTAGATAGATGATAGCTGATCTACGGAATGGTATCCCGGGAGATCCACTGGACGGATAAAATAAAAATGGGACTCAGGACGGTATCCTGGAGATCCCCGGTTGGTATTATTGGTACTGAATTGTATTTCCTCTAGTGTTTGAACTGTATTAACGTTGTTCTGTGAACTTGTTGTTGTTCTCTTACACTGTGCTATATTACTGATGTTCGCCCTTACTTATACTGCTCAATTCCACACTATTGGATTATATCTTGTGTTTTACCTCAGTAGGGCCCTGACCTCCCTCGTCACTACCCAACCGAGGTTAGGCTTGGCACTTACTGAGTACCGTTGTGGTGTACTCATGTCCTTTCTGTACATGTTTTTCATGTGCAGATCCAGGTACTTATATTTAGTCCTATCACCCCTGAGGCGAGGCGACTGCTTTAGTGACTTCGAGGTATATCTGTCGTTTCCGTAGACCGAGGAGTCTCTTTATATTCTTGTGTTTAGTATTTGGCCCTTCTGTACTTCTGTACTTCTGTTCTTGTTAGACATTCAGGAGATTAGAGCTATGTAGTACTTTCTTAGCTTGTAGATCCATGAGTTTCCGAATTTTGGGGATAGCATATCAGATTTGAAATTGTGTTTATATGCCAAGCGGCATTTACATATTGTTCCATTCAGTTATTTTGACTTTTGTCTATTAAATTCTGCAAATTTAGATTATTTTCCGCATTGTTAGGCTTACCTAGTCATAGGGACTAGGTGCCGTCACGATAGTTCACGGAGGGCGAACTGGGGTCGTGACAATAGTATAGCGTAAGTACATATATATATATAAAAGCTATATTCGATATAATATTAGCTAACACACTTATACTTAGTGCATAGTATAGCGTAAGTATTTATATTATACATATATAAGCTATATTCGATAAAATATTAGCTAATACACTTATACTTAGTGCATAGTATAGCGTAAGTGTATATATATATATATATATATATATTCGATATAATATTAGCTAATACACTTATACTTAGTGCATAATATAGCGTAAGTATATATATTATATATATATGCTATATTCTATCGAACATAAAAAGCTATATTCGATATGCATATAGTAGAAATTTAGGATTTTAATACAATTTAAGCTATATATATATATATAATTTTAAATTAAATTAAAATTAATTTAGAAAAATTTAAATAGAGACCAACTTTGGTCTCTAATTATACATAAACTTAAATTAGCGACCAAAGTTGGTCGCTAAATTTAAATCAGATTTATTAATATTTTATATAATATTTAAAATAATAATATATTTGTTAAACGTTAGAAGTGGGTCCTAGATTAGCGAGCAAAGGTGGTCTCTATTTCTATTAGCGACCAACTTTGGTCACTAACTTAGAATTTTATATATTTATATTTTATAAATTTTTTGTAATATAAATATAATTATTAAAATTTAATAACTGGGTCCCATTTTTGCGTCCAAGTTGGTCGCTATCTTCTTAGCCTTTAATTAGCGACCAACGTTGGTCACTAATTTAAATTATATATATTTATATTTTGTAATTTTTTAAAATAATAATATAGTTATTAAAATTTGATAGGTGGGTCCCGCTTTGGCGACTAACTTTGGTCGCTAATATCAGTATACATTTGACCAAGGAAGTCTGACCAGTCCGGTCAATATTTTGACCAAATTAGCGATGAAGTGGCGACCAACTTTGGTCGCTTATGTATTTCAAATGTTTATTTCATTATTTTTGTTGATTTAGCCACCGACGGTGGTCGCTATTCTTGATAAACCAACTTTGATCGCTAAATATTGGTCGCCTTTTTCCGAAATTCTAGTAGTGTATTAAAAAGTGGTGGAGTTAGAATTTTCGCTAAGAATAGTCAAAATATAAATAAGCATTCAAAGAAATTAAAGGGAGTCAACATATAATATATATATATATATATATATATATATATATATATATAAATTAAAACTTTAACCTATTTACGCCGTGTAATTTTTGATAAAGGGGTTGACTCCCCTTGCTAATGAGTGGCTCCACCACTGATATTAAACCTCCGCGAGCTAGTGTTAAACGGTTGGGTAGACTCTTTAAGTTAATTCTTCAACAATTTGCGCAAAACCATACTGTTGGAATGTGATTTCAAATTTGTATAAATCACCCCTCCTCTAGATGCTTTAATTTATGTCTTAATTAAGTAAAAAGTGTGAGCACGTTATTTTTACCCTATATATGAGTTATTCCCATAAAATTCAAACAAAACAATTTTCTCTTATTTTACAATTTTTGTGAATTTTGTGTTAATTGTTTGCATGTTATTTGTGCATGTTAAATAAAATAAAAAAATACAAAATATGTATTTTTGCATTTAGGTAATTAATTTCGTATTTAGTAGGTATTAAATCATTTTAGAACAATTCTAAGAAAACCAAAATATAGCATTTTTGTATTTTTAATTGAGAAATTATCATAAAGTAGAAGTTAATTAGTTTGATAATTTTAATAAAATCAAAATAGATACAAAACAAAGAATACAGAAAATACAAAAGAAAATAAAATACAAAATACAAAATACAAAATAAAATAAACAAAAGAAATAAAATACAAAAAGATAAAACACAAAGAAAAAATATAATACAAAATACATGGCAAAATTCGGATCAACTAGCTCAAATCAGTGGCCCAAACGGAGCCAAAAACGACATAGACCCAAAATGCCATCAATCCGGTCTGCCCAGGAGCTCAAACGACGTCGTGTTAAGGGGATTCGATCTCGACCCTTAAAATAGTTTGATCCAACGGCCAGCAATAGACATGATATTTTAAATAAGAAAAAAAAAGCAAAACATCACACATAAACCCTAAAAATCATAAACCTTTCGTCTCTATCACCCCTGTATATCTCTCCACAGACCACTAGTAACGCCGCCGCCGGAATTCGCCCACGGCTGCGGCCGGCATCCTTTTCCGATAAAATTCACACCAAAAAACTCCTCCTCATCTCCTCATCTCAGACCCAACCCCATTTTTCTTCAAAGACCAGCCAAACGCCTCCAAACATTGAAACCCTAGCGCCGCCATCGCCACTTATGGCGGCGCTGCCACCCCAAACCTCCCAAAACTCACACCCTACCATCTTTTAAACATCCTCAACACTATGACGAAGGTCTCATGCCTTAGAATTCACCGGAAAGCTCACAAACGTGCAAGAAAATGGACTGCGATTTAAAATTCAAGAAAAGGCTCCGGGACAAACTAAAATTTGGTTTCTTTAAAAAAGGAGAGAAATGGAAGAAAGGAAAAGAACCGGGGAAAATTTTGGGGAAAAAGATAAGTATTTCCTTCCCCTTTTCTTTGTCTCTGTTTTCTTTAGCTTTCTTTTCCGCTTCAGATTTTTGATTTTTTTTGTTTTAAGTTTGCTCAAAATAGTATTGTATTGAAACTGTAAAGTAAAATAAAAAATCATAATCGATAATTTTGTACCTCTGTTATCATAGTAATTAGGAAATATATAGTTAATTAGTTTGTTGATTCTGAGTTATTAATATGCTAGCAAACTTTTAGAATAGTATATGTGAACTTGTCAGTTGATCAGTCGGTTTTGATTTAGTTTTAGATTCTGTTAGACTAATTAGGATAGATAGGATTTACCTGTTAATGCTGGTTAATTTCGTTTATGAATTTATTTTGATAATATTTCTATTTTAATTCTTTTTTTTTGGAAAATCAATAGATTAAATTTGATAAGATTTAGGCATTGGTTATAGTTGTAGCAGTAATTAGTCTGTAACAATAAAGAAAATAAATAAATAAAGAAGGAAAAGGACAAAAATTAATTAGGGTTGGTAATTTTGAAACAAAAGTGAGGGCATTGTGGGAATTTCAGAACAATTTTATGGTAATTACAGCCTAGTTCTAGGGGTATTATAGGTATTAAAAAGGTTAGAATCAGTGAATAACAAATACAAGTGAGGGTATAATAGGAATTCCAAGGAATAAGAATATGGTAGAATTAGCTAGAATCTTCTAGATGGGGCTGTAATGCAAGATTTAACAAATTAAGTGTAGTAACTTGTTTAACAAGTCAGGAAAAGGGAAACTGATTTGGAAAACACTGAAAATTAATTTTTTCTCTCTTTACAACTCTATAAATAAGGCAGTTTCTGCCATTATTAGGGGACTGGAGCGAGACTTTTTGAATTCTAGAAGTTTAGAACCCTTGGAAAATTCCAAAGGAAAAGACCTGCTAAGTTCCAGATCTGGAATTATATTTCCAGATCATATTCTTCTCTTCTATAACCAAAATCTATGTCAAAAAACCCAAAAACATTCAAAATCAGTAAAAACAAAAAACAAAATACTGTTCCATTGGATTTTCAGTTGAATCTCAATTGTTAAGGCTCAATATATGGTAATTGTAAATCAGAAGCTGTGTGAGGCAGAATTGAGTGGTTTAAGAATTCGATTACACTTTTTTTTGGCTGATTTGAGCATGCTTTGACTGCTGAATTCTCTCTAGTTCCAGAAGTTTGGTTGAAAGTTTATTAGAATGAGTTTTGAACAATCCTCAGTTTAATCGAGTTAGTTTTGAATCCATTTCTAGGCTGTGTTGGTGAAGTTTCTGATGCTGTTGATTGCTTACATGCTGCTGTGAAACTGATACCTGGACTTGATCATTAATTCGATTTGCCTTCACTTGTTTTCCTTCTCAGGTACACATCCTGTAATTTTCCTTCATGTTCGTGCAAATAAAGTGACAGGCAGCACAAAACATCTTATAAATCTCGTTCATTTGGATAAGCAATGACAACTGCTCTTAAATTTCAATTAGTAATTGAATTCAGATGGCTTGAAGCTGTTAAAATCTGTTGCTGATTCTGAAATTGTACAATTAGATTTTTGTCATTCCTTAAATAGCTGATGTAATAGTGCTAGCTTAGATTAATTCTGTAATTGAATCATTAAATGAATTTTTCTATTCGTGTAGTTGTGTAAATGGTAATGTCAATGTTAGTTTTGGTTCATCTATAGTCATTGTGATTGTTTGTAAGGCTACCACATAGGGATAGATTTGTATAACTGGTAGTTCTGTTGTTTTGTTTCTCAGTTTAGGTATCTCATACGGGATAGTTAGTATTCAAATTTATTTTTTTAATAAATATTGCTAGAATGTAGAAATCATAACTGGTAAAATGCAACTTGTATTGTTGTCTAAAATTAGTAGATCTTAGGAATCATTTTGTGGCTTCAATTCTAAACTAGGCGTAGTTGAAATCATTTGTGTTAATTTTGAATCCAGCAAACCAGTACATACATTGGGCCTTAACATGCTAAAAGACGGCCTAAATCTGGAATAGGCAGTCCAATTCGTATTTCTGGATTGCAAACCATGTTGAAAGCTTTCGCTTTGATTTAAAATCAATACCTGTGTAATTACACTTATTTCCTGTTGCATAATTGATGAATAGAAATGGTAGTCACTCTTAATTTAACCTTTAAATAACATGAGATGAGCCTCGACCAATGAATCAATTCACAATCGCGGGGCCCTCAATAATTACTTACAAAAGTACTTAGAATTGGAACGGACTGCTTAGATAACCCTACAGTCTTTCCCAAAGTTAACGCGTAGACGCTTTAGGCACGATTATTAATAATATGACCTTCCTAATACGGGTGTGCATTTCATGCGACCCAAATCTAAATCTCAACGGAGTCGAAGTGTGTTAAAGGCCACAGGCGTACTGGCACGGTGTGGCTCGAAATGCATTTTCACAACGTTGCAATACCTTAAAATTGATAAAGCAAAATATTAATAATGCATATAAATTGGAATATATAAAGAAATCAAATAAAAACAAATACAACAGTTGAGCGACCGTGCTAAAACCACGGAATTTGGGAGTGCCTAACACCTTCTCCCGGATTAACAGAATTCCTTATCCGGATTTCTAGTTCGCAGACCGTAACAGAGTCAAACTTTCCTCGGTTTGGGATTAAACCGGTGACTTGGGACACCATTATATTCTCAAGTGGCGACTCTGAAAAATTTAAATAAACTAATCCCGTTCCGACTGTCCTTAAATTGGAAAAACTCCTTCTCTTTTATTTAAATCCCTTCTCGGGGTGTAGTAATAGCGGCTCGGTAAAAAGGAGGTGTGACAGATCTGGCGACTCTGCTGGGGATAAGGAACCCAGAACTTCGGTTCAGGGTTTAAGAATTCGAGCTCA